>JAQFZC010000818.1:0-39544 GCA_034695205.1 Dicyrtoma fusca | reverse complement strand
GGGCTAAAAATTTTTTTTGTGAAAAAAATTTTTGCTGATTTTACGTTACCCCCCCCCCCCCCCGAAATTGAGACTCAGCTACGCCCTTGATTTGTACACTATCAACTATAATCAAACTGGATCATCTAGAATCTAATACGGACGATGGCGTCTAATTTCTAGCTACCAACTACGTCACTCCTAAAATAAACTAGTCATCAGTGACGGGTAACAGGAGGGAGAAGATTCCATGGAATGAGCCGGAGGTAATCTCGACAAAACTATATACACTATTTAGAATTAGAACTACAACTTAAGCCTCCAATTAGCCATCAATCAATCCTGTTATCACTAAAACTAAACGTCTTTCGACTCTGCAAACTATTTTGTCCAAGAAGATACATTCAACATTCAACTTTGTCGGCAAGCCACACTTCCAATGTTCCAATCAACCCAGTAGCAACTAGTCAGCAATGAATCAAAATCAGAATCATCAGGAAAGGCTTTCCTAGATACAAACCCTCATAAATCAACAGACAGATTTCGGGAACAGTAATATATATAATTATAATGGATGAATAATTACGGGATCTGGATTCCAGAAGCCAGAAGCCAGAATCACTGATTAATCGGAAGATACATTTACCATTTTGTATGTAATTTGCCAAATGCAGCTGACGTGACGAGGTAAATTAGAATAATGACCGAGACCGCTAATTTCCTAAAACCGTGCCTTTCGTTAAGAAAAACTAACTTTGGTCGAAATTAACCGTTTTGTAATTATAATTTAAGCAGCTGCACTAGTTTTAACTTACTCGTGCGTAGTTCGTCGGTAATTTACTACAAAAAATCAATCGACTCAGAGATGGCTGCCGGCTGCAGAGAGACGTGTTTTTCCCTTTAAAATTGAGACTCGCTTTTATTTGATTCGTAATCGTATTCGTAACCGGAATTTTAAAGTACTTAAGTATTGTAAGTGTATTGTAATGTAAGTAATAATTATTTATATAATTTTATGATTATTATAGTTTGTTCACCATCTCATGGTAATCGAACTTGACAACTTGAAACAAGAACAAGACTTTTGGAAGCCTCACACTCTGCAGGTCAATTTACTATCGGAAGTACTTACAACTGTTAACTGTAACTTATTGGATTTGATAATAAAATTAATTAATTAGGTAAGTTCTCCATGTAATTATAATAATTATTAAAACCTTGTAGACTAGTCGTACCTGGTGTTACTGTGTGATTACAACTAAGGATGTAAAAAACAAAGGCTCACAGAATCAAATCAGGTCAACTTCTTGATCATAACTCATAACAAAACTATTCAGTAAATAATAAGTTATCTATAATCTATAATAACTAAATAAATGGGACACAAAATATTACTTTTATTAGGTAGGTAGGTATACTTAACTTTTTAACAAGGAGGAATGTAAGAATAGGTATGTGTACAGGTACCACCTAAACTAGTTTAACGGACTGTCAAAGTATTCTTACTAGTTAGGTAACTTCTATTTCAATATTAAATACCTAGGTCAAAACGTAATACATAATGAAAGCAAGTTCACATTAAAAAAAAAATTACAAAGGTCACACTGGATTTACATCAAAATAATAATTAGACAAAAATTAAAATATTTCTGTGCTACGTAGGTACACGTACTTAGTCGTATTACAGGTAATTTCTACAAAGCGCCACATGTACTTTTACAAAACTCATAATAATAATTTTCATTTATTTTATGATTTATGATACTGCACCCTTTTTCAGCTTCATTTCAATTTCGTGTACGTAATTAGTATTTTAGTTCCTTAGCATAACTATACACACTAGTATCTCTAATTATTGATACGTACAATGTGCATAATAATCATTATTTTTTATCATTTTTCACACTCAACTATCTGAATTTGAATTATTCGAATTTCAACCAGATATATGGATTTTGGATTTATAGTGTTTGTTTTTTTTTCAGATTCTGTAACTTAACTTACTTTGTGATCCTTTATGAGCCATTAACGAAAGCAATACATCTTTAAACCACAGTCAACAGTGCATTAAAACCTACCAAAGGAGACAGTGCGTTTTCGTTGAAACGAAATGTGCTTCAACTACAAATTAGAATATGAATGAGAATGTGATAGAACCTCGAAATAGGGATATTTAGTACTAAGTACTGTACCTTAAATACATATTGTAGGTATTTTCGTTTTTCGTTTATTACATCTACTTGGTCTACGTTTGATAATCTTTTTCGCTAAAATGAGACAAATGACGCTAATTTATTATTTCCTTCTCAATCCTAAAGCGAGTCCATCTCGGCCAATATCAATATCTCCATAAAATCTACAATTTTTAACTTTGTATCTCCATTCATTTTAATTTTATTCTATTTTTTTTATTATAGTTCTACAATGAATCTCGGATTCCTTCCGTCTCTCGTCCCTGTCTGATTGTGAATACAATATACCCTCTTGAACGTATACATTTTTATACTTTATTTTATCACACAACTTTACATGTTGAAACTGCACGTTCTGGCATTTGATTTATCATGTAATTATTATGAATCTTAAAATCTTAATGAAATAGTCTCTATACCTACTTTATTCGTTATTTATATTTTATATTTATACATTTTTCTCTACACGTCATATTTTATAATTTCTTCCCAGTTTTAGACATCAGATTACCTACTTGACCTCCTGTAACAGTGCGAGTCACAGTAATTAAGAGTGTACTAATAACTCTAGTGTTTTTGCTAGAGACTGACTATAGTATAGCAATTATACACCCAGTGTGTCCAGTAGATCGCTATAAACTATGGTTGACTATTGAGTAGTTCATTGTTCAATTACCTAATCTAAAGTCATTGGTTATTGTGTGTTTTGCGCAAATTTTCTCGTCTCCTAGCTGACTCCAGTGTCTGATTATCTGATCGATTATTTGTGCTTACAGCTAATTAGATTTCTATCTCTACTGTCTATAATAATGTCTTGTAAACGGTTGCTATCTGTATTTTGTAACTGTCGTTTTGGTTTCCTACACAACATTACGTAACTGTGGAGAGAGCACACTATTTTTTTTTCGCTCTGTAGATGCATATATTTTCTGTCTAATCAGACTAAATTACATAATTTTCATTACCTAACGAGAACGGCCTATTTCTCATAATAAATACATAGATGGCTACAATAAAATACTGTCAAGACATTGAAATTTTGAAATACATTTCTAGTAAATGAACGATTTCCGTCACAACTGTCGCACACACAATCAGATTTTAAAAACGGATGGGTAATTATTAATATATATTCTATTCTTATTACTGGTATTGAAATCCTCTGACGGATGCCACAGGTAATGAAGTTGAGCGGCCTCAAAGAGCTATGATTAAGATACTTATGTAGGTAGGTAGGTAGGTATTTTTGTAATTATCAAAAACATGTGTTTTAAACGTGCAGAGTTGGCTTTAAAAGTAATTTTTAGGTACTTCCGCCCAAATTAGATACAAGTTGAGGGCTCCGATCCGATCACAACAACATTTATAATAATTGTATAGGTAAATAGGAAATACAGTAATATATATGTCTATAGTAAGGGTCTAGTCTATATAGGTATATATAGACCTGTCTTAGAAGTGAGATTACAGAAGCGTCAAAAAACGAGGAGGAATTTATATAAAGTGCAAAAAATGGTCTATAGGAGGACTTTGACTTTGGGTTGCTTAGTTGCTTAGTTCAAACTATAATTTGTATAATCGTAAAGTTACCAGCTATTACTCACTTTTGGCTAGTACCGAATTTCCCTAATTAAAAGTAATTTACTTCATTATAGATTAAATTGAAATAAATCCAGCTGAACGCCCTCCGCTATATCAGACACAGCTCCTCATTTCACATGCCTTATCACCCATTTAGCTTGTCTTTTATAATCTGAACTTGATTACAGTTTTTCCCTTTGTTTTGTGCTTTTTTACAAGTTACATACGTAGGTAGTTTAACATAACTTTTCCGTGTGTGTACAAAGTAGAGTTGCAAGATAATCGGACAAAGGTCTAGTAGCTTTCATTTCTAGAGGTCACACCGAACTGGAAAGTTTTGTTTCTCAAGAAAGCTACTAACTTTTGTCACCTTACCTTGCAGTTTGCCGTAGATGACATACATAAGGTGTACTGATCGTGAGTGGATTACAATTACAATACAAATTACAAAGTAGGTACTAATAATAGGTGGTAGGTATAATGTTGAGTGTTTTGTAACTGTAATTATTATAATATAATCATTTCGTACTGTAATTCCTTGCGATTTGAGACTTGAGACGAAAGAATAATAATAAAGTTGCACGGGGGTAGCCATGCTTCTTTAGATTTTGTGTTGCATTAAATTTATATTTAGTTTTACAGATAAATCTTGGAATTATAGCACCAAAAGTTTTCACAATACATTATGTACTTAATAATTATGTTAATCATAAGTTTGTACACGTACATGAATCATAAAATGATTGAATTTATAGTGCTTGACTCATTTATAGTACAGAATCTCAAGTATGAGTGGCTTCTGTGCGTGGGACGACGGTATAATGAACATTTGCATTGTATTATGTACACCTTCTTGGGTGATCTTTAGTTTTTAGTTTTTGTTTTTACTGACTGTGAGCGGAAAAATTTAGGGGTGGGTAGACACAGGGTGAGAAATTTTGATAGTCAACTCTTTAACACTGGAACTTTCAAAGCCAAGTCTTCTTTAGGCACTCATTCACTTCACTACAATTCAAAAAGAAAAAAACGAATTTTCTGCTATCAATTTAATTGCTTCAGAGTGAAATCAAGTAGTATTTTGTTTTTGGAAGAGAAAGATAACTTAGTATGCAAAAAAAAATAATCATAAAACTGTTTCCTGAATCCTAAGTCTTACAATTAACTAATAAGATTATACGATTACGACCATGCCTATGTAAATCCTTTGCCTCTCAATAAGCCTCTTGGGAATAGATTTTTTTTGTATTCAATTTTGTGTTTCATTTTTAAGAGTGAGTGGGATGTTTTAAATGTTTTAAATGTTTTTTTTAATTTTTATTACAGTACAAATCAATGTTTTCTCCTCTGTGCCTTCAAAAACATCCAGAAAAGTATTCAAGTGGCAAAAATAATTAGAATTTTGTTATAAAAAAAAAGCAGCCCTGTCCCTAACACATGTGTTGAACCTTCTACCCTCTTCTATAGTACTTGTATGTACATGCCAGTATTGAATATGTATGTGAATAGAGCTAAACAAAAAATAAATTCAAATTCAAAACTGAGAGAGATCTTTGTTTCAAGAGATGGCAGATTGTCTTACAACCTAATTAAAATGTAAATGTTGTACAGTTACTACTATTACCGGTAAAACCCGTGAGAAAACTAAACTGAGAGCAATACAAACCAAAAAATGTAATGGTAATAGGATGTCAAGACGTAGGTAATTCGAAGTCAAGAAAATGATATCCAAATCCAAGCTATTTATTAAAGTGTATGTACAAATCAACCAACTCAAAAAATCATGTCCAAGGTCAAACGTTCTCTCAACTACAGGATTATCTGTTGCAAAATTGTAATTGTACGGCAGTCACAAACTACTACTCATATACATGTATACTGATATACTGAATTTCCACAATAGAAATAAAAATGAATGCTAATAATTATGCACAACTTTAGTTCCTTGTAAAGTTACAAATTAAAAACAAAGAAGATTACAACAAAACAAGGCTACAATCACTGACTAGAAAAACGTAGCAACCGCAGCTTTGAGTGGTTTCTTTCTTGGGCCTGCCAAATTTAAAGTCACTCAAAATTTCTACTCTACTCCTCACTCTCACAGACTCAAACCGGATTAATTAGTACAAATCCGTGAACAGTGAATTCGGTAAATCCTAATTAAATATCTCCGCAAACTAATATGCATTATGGTAGGTGTACGTACAGATCAATACTTCTTTCAAAATGAATCATCCTAAAATTTATCAGTATCACATCACCATGTGTGTTGCGAGAGGGAAAAAAAATGGAGAAATATTCTTGCTTGTATAGTAATAATTAATTTAAAATCTACTACAATTATTATTACCTACGATATTATATCCCCCAACCAGCCAACCCACAAAAGCCAATCAAAGTCAAGCACTGTAAATAAATTATCGTCATAATTTCCTTTTCCCAATTTCCTTGAGAACTCAAAAAACGGTACATAACAAACTATCGAGACATGAAACCCGTGATCCAATTTAACGAATTTATTTCGTGGATAGTTTACACTGCACGGCAAATCAAAACCTGAGCAATAGTGTACCAGTGACTCTTGTGAGATACACAGTATTCAAATACAATACACATGTACAAATGTATTCTGTACTCTTAATTCTAAAATACAACTTGAATAATTATTACAGAGACTACACTTGAGTGCGCCACAGCGACTGGACAGTTTTACAACTCAAAAACTACTGCGAAAATGAACGAAGCCATTACATCTAGTAATATTTGTTAGAATGAAAGTTAGTTTTGTACACAGTTCATGGTACATTTTCCTTCATTACATTTGCATTATTGACTCATTGACTCAGTGTAATCAGGTCTTTTATAACAAACTACTAAATTTCAAAAACTCGAACAATGAAACAGACTTTGCTGAATTTTTTTTCAACTTTTCCAGAAAACATACGAACAGCACAATACGAATATACGAAACTTTGAGTACAAGAAAAATATAAGTACCACATCAATATAATTAGGTAGGTATACACACGGCGAAAAAATAAACTATATAATTTATTACTTGTATATTTCAAAGAAAGAGCGAGTCTCAATTTACTGTCCCTCTGATTCGTTCCTTCGTCATAATAATTACCCTTCCACAGAACAGGCCAGTTCCCGACTTTTAGAGCCCTGCCCTGCTCGAGAATTTCGATTTGAAAAATAAATCTCTGATCTCTCTGTCTGTCGAATTTGTATGACTTTGTATGACCTGCTGACTCCGAAATGAGAAAAACCGACACAATACTATAGCAGAACTTCGTAGCCGTAATGTCGCTTTTGTACGCTAATTCAAAACACTATAAAATCCCTTTTTTGCAGCCAAACGGAAAGAATAATTCAAAAAGACAAAAGAAAATATTTTAAAAAAATATCACATTCCTCATACTGTGTGTTTCGTGTCAATCTCAAGCACAAAATAACATTTAACCAAACACCCACTGAAGATCGACTCCCCCGACTTTCGTTTTCTGTCAACGGGTGGGTTAGTCATTGTAGTATTCTCAAAAAAAGTATAAAAATACATTAGCAATAAAAAAAAAAAGAAGAAAAAACAGGTGTATAGTATCGTTATCATTATCAATATGAGTGGTTTGAGTTTAGTGTGCGTCAAACAATTACTATATATTTGAAGTATATTCGATAAATTAATGTTTTAATAGCTACACTTATTGTTAGAGGTGTGTATTGCAGTGTTACAGTTACGGAGATGGGGGGCCATTGCCAATATTGTCATTGACACCCAACATGCAATCCAAGACTAGGTAATTTAAATTTAGTACAGGTAGGTAGGTAAGTAGCAGTTTTAAATCGAAAGTGTAACACGCCCACAACTTCCCAATTGTCAAAGTAAAACAAAAATAACTACCTCATCCTAATTAATTTACCTCAACTTTTGATTTTGACGTTCAACTATGTACTACCTGCCTAGCTACCTACCTACGTAACTACTTAGGTACATACATAATCTCAGTCGAGAATTCGGAAATTCTATCGTCAATTAGCTATAGAACCAGAGCAACTCATCTACGGCAGTGTGATTCTAAACTTACTTTTAATTTCTAGCATTAATTCTATAATTCTAGACGTGAGTGATCAATTTAAGGTGAGAATGGCAGAGTAAAGATGCAGTCAATAATTAGCAGTGGAGTATAAAGAAAGAAATCAAGAAAGAAAGCCGGCACAGAAGAGTAGAGTGTGTGTACAGTGTTCAGGGGGGCACTAAAAGAGTGATATAGAAAAGGGTATATACAACCGCTATACAAGTAGATATATATCAAGTATTACGTTTAATAAAATCACATGGGATTTGGGGCACATCAGTATTAGGCAAAATCTACATAAACATAGGTAATACCGAAATTCTGAATCAAGAATTATTCCTAAGGTTTCTCGTAAGGTGTACTCTGTAGCAACCTACAACCTAGGTAAGTGATACGTGGTAGTGGCAGGTACATTAATAATATTAGTATGAAATGGAAGGAATAGGTTCCTCAGCAAAGTTAGTTCTACAAACAGATATAGACCGGTAAAAAGAAAACCGAAGAGCCCAGGAAAAACGCAGTGATGTGAAAGGCACAATGTAATCGGTATGGTAATGGTGAATAAGATTATAGAAATAGAAAAAAAAAGCTCCGGGTAGTTGTAGTTTGACTTTAATATTGAGGTAATTCCCCCATGAGCTCATTCAAAACTCAATGCATATTACAGCCAAAAGACACTACCCTGGAAAAAGCTACCAAAAACCCACAAAACTAAATTAGATTTGAACGAACTAACTGAGATTTTTAAAAAAAGTAGTGAATTATCGTGTGAATTAATGAATAACTACAACAATACGTCCAGAAACGGAAAAAAATGGTGTTAGGTGATTAAGGCTACAAGATCAATAGAGAGAGAGAGAGAAAAGATTTCCGGCACCTGGATGAGTTCGGGACTGGGCGTGCGGGCTGGGGTGACCGGGGCAGGGGCGACTTTTAGGAGGCCATCGTCCGGGGACATGGCCCGGTTGAACTCGACGTCCGTCCCTTCGTCGGAGCCCTCCTCCTCCTTGATGTTGACGCTGGAGCGCTTCCGCTGACTGGGGAGGCCGTCGTAGGTGCTCGTGGCACTGGCGCTCCCACTCCCGCTCTCACTCCCGCTCCCCTTCCCGTTCTCCTCACTACTGCAAGTGGTGGAGGTTCCGGTTCCGGTCCCGGTACCGGTCCCGGTCACCGTCCTCGTCGTGGATGAGGTCGTCTCTGAGGTCTCCGTCGTGGACGTGGTGGTGGTCGTGTCAGATTTGGTTCGGGAGCTCGTGGACTGCTCGGACTGGGACTTTCGGGACTGGGACTGGGATTGAGAGCGCGTCGTGGTGTGGGTATCCGTCCCTTCAGATCTGGATGTCTCTGACTCATCAATACTCACCCCCAAAGCGTCAGACTAGAAAAGAATTTGCCAACACAAACAACACACCCGTCACCAATAAGCAAAGAGTAGAATAGTTAGACACAGATGGGTAGTACAGTGATGATATATTATTGCTTTAGCATGGCGATAGAATAGCAGTGTTAGTAGTAGAGTGGCTCAAAAAAACTTGAAGTGATTTTGAGGTCAAATGCGAATACAAGGTTAAGTCGGTGACCGCGATAGCAAACGTGAAAGCGATTGAAAACTTATTATTTAGTGTTAGTACCTACATAGTTTCGTTTGGCATAAGATAGTATCGGAATTCGGGAACAGATAAAAACTTTTGCTAACTGTATATATATTTATAGAAAGATTATCAGTACCTCCTCAAATGCTAGTTATAAAAACAATGTCCCAGATATTAGGGAAATAAGAAGAAAACGCGCTCCGGGAAAGGGTGAAAGTTGTAATGAAGGAATCATTTAAACGCCCACTAATTTGGGATGCTGACGGTGGTGGTGATGATGGTGGATGGTGATAAGAGTGAAAGGAAGGCGGAATGGTGCTTTTAAGTAATTTTAAGTATCCGTATAGGTTCACTCACCCATTGCACTAAGCTTTGAACAAGGAATCGCACAGGATTTCCAGCAGCCCGTATCACCTCAACAGCTCGCTCATGACTCGCTGATCTTAAATCAACATCATCCACGGCCAGAATCCTATCACCAGTCTGAATAATACGGGAAATCCAAAAGTAGATCAATTAGACTGAGTTATTTGAAGTGGGATTCACTCATGAGAGGCAGAGGTAGGTATGTAAATAAAATAGGTGGTAATGGAGAATGAAAGGGTGTTCATTAAAAGAAGATTTATACATAAGGTACCTAGGCAGTGCATACATACATAGGGAGCTAGTTTACGTCACGTTCACACGTTCCTACTAGAAGAAAAAAAATGTACTTTATAAGTTTGTAAATATGAGTCTACCTTCAACTGGCCTGTTTTCCCCGCTGGACTATTAGGAAGAACGTTTTTAATAAAGATTCCAGAAATTGCAGAGCCACTGTCCGGACCAGCGTTGTACAAGTCCACCTGCAACAAATATACACAAAATAATTTATAAAACCGCACAATTTAGTTTTATGATCCAATCTCTACATTCTACGCGGCCCAATGCTTTGTTACATAGAAGAATAGGACAATTGCAAACGTACTTTTCCACCCACGATACTAATACCAAGGCTCTTATTAGGCTCCTTAAAAACTTCGACGAGTCTCTCGGGTCCCCAGTGTTTGGCTAATAGGAGGGCACTGTCTTCTGAGCTACTGATTCCTTGGGATGATTTGGCGGACAGTGGAGCATGATACTCTCTCTCGGAATTTGGGACGCCGACCATGTTGATTTCGTCGGTGGCAGTCGTCCCAGCCGGAGTGGTAGCCGTACTACTCAAAACACTGCCACCACCACCGCTACTGCTACCCTCTCCCACTCTCTCCGGATCGATTTTTAGAGTACTGACAACCCGGGCTTTGGTGGCTACCGTAGCCGTAGATTTGAGAGCGGACTGAGATTGTTGTTCATCCACCAGATTCAACGAAGTTTTCCGAGATGTGCTCACCACGACGATCCCGTCCTGGTGGCTACCACTGGGTTTGTTACTAGCACTGGAAACTGAAATGGAGGCGTCCTCACTGGCACTACCGTTACCACCGTCTGCACTCTCCGGACTGGTGACAGCTGAAGATTTATAGATAGTTGATGATGGGATCGTAGAAGTGGTTGGAGTTTGTGCTGGTCCTCCCGGTCCCGGTCCAGCAGCCGCCGCCGCACCACTACTACCACTGCCACCACCACCACTAAAATAATTACTACTACCACTTCCACTTCCAGTCGTTACCGTGGCACTACTCCGCTTCGTGACTGTCACCACTTGGGCCACTTCGGGTGGAGGTGAGGGGAATATGGTTACATGTGTCACTACACGCTTTTGTATTTGGGGCTGAGGTGCTTGGATTTGATGATGTTCCGAAGTACTTATGTACACTGTGCTCGTTTCACTGAGTTTGAGTGGACTGGGGAAATTTGTAGTTTGACTCAACACAGATTTGGGTGATGGGGATTTATTCGATGGAGGTGAGCCTCCTTGGTCCCTTTTAGACGTCGAAATGACAGTACTGCCAACCAGGCTGGGATCACCCACAACAACACTGCCACTGCTACTCTTTACGGCTAAACCACTTGGTCCAATTTGGGAGCGTCCACTGATTGGACCTACGGAGGAAGTGGTGGATGAGGGCGAGGAGGCTATCGTCGTGGCCCCACCGGCAATCGGATCCTCCGTCGACTCTTCCCCGTCTGCAGGGGTTCGGGCATGAACGCGATCCAACCTGTCACCACAATAAGGCAGCAATAAATTAAAACAAAAGTTTACTACTTATTCTCTCCACAAACAGCATAGGTACGTACATCTCTACACTACTGGCCCCATCCCATTCCAAAATGTAGGTAATCAAGTTCACTCCGAAAATCTCTCTCTCTCAGCCTCACTTCCCCCGCATCCCTATCTGTACGGAAGCTAAAATATTTTTGCTCGTAAACTTTCTTATTGCGAATTTAATCTTCCGCTTTCTTCCGCTCCTGTTAGTACTGATGGATACTATAAATCAAATATATTGCGGCTACTGCCTACTAGATAAATGTATCTTTAAGATGGAACTTTCAACTAGATATTTTGTCAGGTAGCTTACAATTCACTCTTAACCTTTTCGAAACGTTAATTTGACTAGTTTTACATCTTGAAAATGACGATTTCTAGTTTTGAACCATTAAGAAGTGTAAGTTACTAATTGTGACCTTTCTGAAAGGGTTATTTTCTAGTTTTGACCTTTTTGAAAGAGTTAGTTACTAGTTTTGACCTTTTTGAAAGGGTTAATTTCTAGTTTTGACCGTTTTGAAAGGGTTATTTTCTAGTTTTGACCTTTTTGAAAGAGTTAGTTACTACTTTTGCATGTTTCTGAAAAAAATAATTTCTTGTTTTGCAATTTTTTTGAAATTATAATTTACTAGTAGTTTTGAACTTTTTTAAAATGGTACTTTCTAGTTTTAACGCTTTTGAAGTGTTAATACGTAGATTTTAGATTGAACACTTTTGCTCAGCATTCCTTCCGTGGTTTCCCAGTTCCGAATAGGTTAAAGAGCCCGGAAAAAGCTTTGAAGATAAACAAGGGAATGAAGGGGATAAAAATTACCTCTCAGCGTCCGCGGTGTTTTCTGCCACGGCAGCCAATTGAATTAAATACGTCTCCTTGTGAACCTCTGCGTCTCCAGACGGAATGTAGGACACACTGAAAACACACGTCAAGTTAAAAACATGCAATGAACATTGGGTGGTGATGGGAGTACTTAAGTAGGGATAATTCCAGACGAGACCAGTGAAATCAATTTCAAGGGATTTTTGAGCAGTAGCGATGAGCTGGGAAAGCATAGAGCCAGAATTGCCAGAATATGAGAAAAGTGCCTCCTACAATAATAATAAAAGTAGCTACCGGTCCTGGTCCTAATATAACCAAGCCTTTCTCAAAGACGTGATTAATTTACAACACTAACACTTTCTTATTTCACTTGAGTGCAGAGGGGAACAACTTTAGTTAAACTTTTATACACCCATAAATTGTCTCTTCACTTCCCCTCTCTCTCTCCTTCTCTCACACTCACACGCCAAGCCACTTCATGAGATTACACTTTACACAGAGTTCCGACCTTTGAGAAAACTTTTACAAAAAAAAAATATTCTCACACTCTCCAACGATCTTCCTCAACTTCCACTCAGATAAAACAGAAAATTGTGGACGCCAAAGCCAAAGCCAAAGCCAACTGGGGCGACAGTAATAAGTTACAGGGAAAGGAGAGCTCCTTACTAGTTTAGTAGGTAGTTTAGTTCAATAGTTTATATGGAGACACTTTCTCTACTCGCTCCTGAGCCCTTCTTAATCGTTATTCAAGATCACTTGCTACAGTTTACAGTACCTACACAGTTTACTCTTGACAATTTAAAAGACGGACTCAACGGCCTGAGACAGAAAAAGCCTCCATAGTTTTATACAGAGATACCTACCTACTTACTTTACATACCTATAAGGGTCAATACAAGACAAATTTTTATGGCACAGAGGGTAAAATAAAATAACAATTCTCACAGAACTAATCGCGAGCGGAAACAATGAACAATGGAAGGTAAGGTGCGGTGTAAGTAGCACAGGCTTAGTTATAATAATAATAAAATGATTTTTGATCACCTTCAGTAAATATCTGTATGAATAAAAAAAAAGTATTAGAAACTAATCGTAAATGCAAGACTTTGCACAAAGCTCTGGCTGTCAAGACCGGAAATCGGAAATCGGACGGAGATCGAAGAGGGAAGCTTGCCAATGTAGGTAGGTAATGCAATGCTATATGTAATATGTATCCACCTTACTAGAGCCCGTGTTTTAAGTGTACTATAGTGAACGTGCCTTGAAGGCCAACAAGGAAAAGTGTTCAACTTTACACTCCCTGAACAGATGTGAGCAGAGCGATCACTGCTTGTTGAGATCCAGTGACTAGAGAGAGATCTAAACTTTCCCCTGCGCCCGCTGTCTACGTCTCCAACTAAAGGCAAACGAGAAATTTGGTCAACTACCGATGGCACTATACATTTGACAGGACTCCTCTCATTTATTCAAATTATTTCAGCTCCTAAAATCCTATGTTATGCTAATTCATTGAGCCTCCCAGCCTCCTTCCATTATTCGCTCGCTATACGACAAGTCTAGTAATTACTCCCCATACGGCATACGGAATCGGAATCGGAATCCTAACAACAATTAGCAAAGAGTTCTGCGACAGTACGCAAATAGTAAGTAAATATGAGTTCTACTGTATATATATATACGTGAACCAGTAAGCACTTTAATTTCATTGACGATCCAAAATCCAATACTCTGACTTGAATGCCTAACACTTAGCACCATTCGGCATTCTGCTTCTGTCTATGTCTATGGCAACGATTCTAAGAGCAACATGACTTACTACCCCCGTGCAGTGGCCGTGATGGGATGTCAATTGGACTTTGTAACTACAATAATAATTACAGCTAGAAATACGTGTACCTCTCATTTGTGGCAATAAATTCTCTAAATAATTACTACAACCTGACAAAGTTGCAGAGAATGGAAGGCCCAAGTATGAAAAAGGTAGAAATATATCAGAGCCAGAAGAAATGAGCAAGGGGCGAGGAGCCCAAGGAATCTGACAGAAAAACGACGAAGCCTTCCAAGTCTGCCTCATAAAATGACAACGACTTTTCTTTAACAGGATTTGAGAAGAGCTACTGCATGCTACTGTAAGGCCTGTGAGGATTGTAAGGACGGACGGACGGAACTGCATTAGAGCAGCTTCCACTTCCATTACGCCAGAGATAGATTATTGTTCCATCGACAAAGACTATTTTTCACAGGTTATAATTTTTTCTTCACATGTATGTATGCATCATAATATACACAAAAAAAAGTATGTATGAACCAATCTATAACCCTTCATTAATAGGAAGGCTGTACGCCTATAAGCATACCACCCATATACTTTGCCTACTCTCTGACTTTCGAATATTCTCAATCCATCCACTCTTCCATCTCCCTCTTTTTATTTTAGTCTGCACAAATAAGCGACATTGATTCCAAAAATTGACTGTCTGGTTCGACTAGAGTTATTTACTATGCCATTCTGGCACTCGTTTATTTTGGCACAAAACGTCCTTGTTATTTTTCTACATAAAACGTATAGGCCCACACACACACACACACACCAGTTTATCTGTCTGTAAGCTTATCACCAACACTCCTCTCTCTCCCTATACCGGATGGTCACTGTTGACTCTTCATAATTCTAATTCCTCCAAATCTGCTTTATTTCCTACTCGAAGCCATTCTGGGAGAGAGTGCCGCATGGTGAGACCACCACTACCACTACGCAATTCAGAACTGTAAATAAATAAATACAGGAAAATATTATTTTTTTGTGTGTGCAAAAATATAAAACTCTGGAGCTCAAGTTCCGTTCCGTTGTAGTTGTAGGTTATTGAAATTGTTTATAATTGTACCCAAAAAAAAAGAAGGAACCAGACAATATTTTCAGCTGAAGCATGTGCCAGTGCCAAACATTAAATTTTGCAGGAGGGCATGATGAAACCTATACAGATGGGCACCACTTCCAATAAGAGAGGAAAATCAATACTAGGTACCATTTATACAGAAGAAAGAGATGATAGTTACTTTCACTGGTTGGCCCAGGAAGTGCAACATTGAACTGTCGGCAATATTTCCCGTGATTTTGGCGCCCCACCAAATAGGTAATGACAAAAATGATAATGAAATGATGATACAGACAGACTAGACTGGGACTGGGACTGTAGACAAGCGTAAACTTTGTGACTTGAAATGGAAGCTAATTTAATTTAGTCATGTTTGCAGACGAGTTATCGCTTCCCACTAAGCAAACGTTGTACGGCCTACAGCGTCGAACAGAACGTCTGCCTGTGCTGGAGGGTGCGGAAGGCGCTATGGTTATGCGCCTAAACCTAATGAAAGGTACAGGTATGCTGTGAATTTATTTGATTATACAATTTAGTACATGTAGCTACATAGCTATTCATACTCCAGAGCCTCCTGTTAAACTGTAAGCTGCCCTTGTGACGAATGCCAATGCAATGTTTTTTAATGAAAGTGGATATTGTAGGTACATATGCAATACAATACCTCGTTTGTGTGATACTTAACCTTTTCGAAACGGTGATTTATCAAGTTTTACATCTTTTTTAAAGTGTTAATTTTTTGCTTTGAGACACTTTTTAAAAGTGTGCATTTCTACATTTGACCTTTTTGAAAGTGTTAATTTCTAGTTTCAAAACCTTTTGAAAATGTACATTTCTAATTTTGATCCTTTTGAAAATGTGAATTGGTCCAGTTCTAGGTTTGACCTTTTTGAAAGTGTTGCATACTAGTTTTGAATGTTTTTGAAAATGTTAATTTGCAGTTTTGAATGTTTTTGAAAATGTTCATTTGCAGTTTTGACCTTTTCGAAAATGTTAGTTTCTAGTTATGACCATTTCACAAAAGTTTCTTCGTAGAAATAAACACTTTTGTAAATCATTCTTTCACTGGTGGTTTCCCAGTACTTCCGAATGGGTTTAGGGGGCAAAGGGATTATGAAATTTTCGGAAATGGAATTGAATTTAAATGTGTTTTACCTCAAATCCTTTGAGTAGAGCTGTGCACGACGGAGGATGGCTCGTACTTGTGCGTTGGTCACATTCCTCAGTGACTCATTGTTAATGGTGACAATGTAATCCCCCACTCGAATCCGTCCATCTTGAGCAATCGGACTATTTTTGGCCAGGGACGAGACGATCACACCATTAATTCCCCCTTCGATGACTTCCACATTCATTCCCAGCTGATCATCCTCCTTCCTCAGCTTGATCGTCCTCTCTAGAGCGGATGGGAGGGGAGGAATGCTGTTGAGAAGAGCTCCACCGCTACTGCCACTGCCTGCAGTACCAGTAGCTGACACGACCGGAGTAATATCCACTTCCACTCCAGATCGGTACGATGTTATTAAACGCTCCGTTGCCACCGGGACAATCAAGGGATTTACCTTTTGCGCCATAGATAGGACGGACTTAGAAAGGTATATATTTACAGGTCAGGTCATATATGATTTAGTTTCCAGCTATATAGGCCTATTTTATTATTTTTTTTTTTGAAATTCGTGCCGTCTACTGTCTGTCAAAAGCCATGTTTTATTATCATTAAATTTCTGCACCCATCATCTCTTGCAATCTTGCCAAGGCACGTCATGCCATTGCCATTTTTAGTCATGCCACACATAATTACTGATACCCTGCACTGACAAAATAGATCAGTGCTGCCGTCACCATTTTTATTATAGATCATCCTGTGTCCTATAGCTGTCCATGTTAGCAACAGTAACAGTACACAAAATGTTCACGACTGTGAGCCAAATATTACAAAATAATAATAAAAAAAATGTCAGAAGTTTAGCACGAGGGCCAGCATGTACCCCTGGGAAGTATAGAGTTGTTGAGCAGCGTAGTGGTAGGCAGTAGGCACTTTTACTTGAGATACACAAAATAGCACATTGCAATTTTCTGTACTATCCAAAAAAGAGACACACCCATACTCATTCCATTCATTACAGCAATTGCTCAGTAACCATGCAGCATTAACGAAATATTAAATAATCGTCTAAAGACTTAATAAATGGGTCATAAAAAAAAGATGGGAATTTGGAAACCAAAAATAAAGTCATAGTAATAGTTGGTTGACATGCAAATCCTAATCCTAAGACATATACCTAGTTTTAGTTTTGTTTGCGATTACAACTTAATCTGTTATTAATTTTTATTTCCCTAGTCCTCCGGTACTGTAGAGCTATAGAAGCATATGGCAAGTAAATAATTAAAACAGCAACATTCACCAGTTCATGCAAATCAAAAGAAAGTAAATATATACCTAGGTATTTTATACGCTAAAACATAAATAAATTATTAAGTAAGAAGAAATAAATTAAACAGGATAAAAAAAAAATTCCATTCTCTGATTTTTTATTGAGATTTCAAAAGAGTAAAGAATTCCAAGAAGTGAAAGACATAAAATATAGTCTATAGGAGAACAAAATAAAAATCCGCATTAAATGTCAGCTTACTGCAATATTATTAAGACATTTTCTAATACTACAGAGCGCGCAATAGTACCGTACGGCCAACAACAACATTCTTTAATTATGGGTGTAGGTAAAAATATACTAACTGAAAACTAAAAACTAAAGATAACAAAATAAATTACAACAAGCCTGTATCCCTCTACGTCAAATATAATGACAAAATACTAATGGAAATTATTGACCATTTGCCATTTAAGAGAGACAGGTGATAATAACAAAAAGGAAAAGCATCCCACTATACTATAGTACGTGTATGAACTTCCTTTTCCATTTAAAAAGAAAATGCTAGAGATTTTGAGCCTAGGCCAGTTTAACTGAACTAACTAAAAGCACCACTACAGACTAGACTAGACAGTAAATTGGTAAATAAATCAACCGATTAATTAAAACTACATAACCGGACGACAAAGATACAACATACAATAGCACCAACACCGTACGGCTATAAATAGGTTTCTTCCACGTAGGTAATAGTCAATAGTAATACCGTAGCTATTGCTTCTACCAAAAAAACGATAAATTAGAATCAAGCTCATAAGCAATGTACGATTAAAATTGATGATCCATACATGATAATTAAACTACAGCTACTCTGAAAGATACGCTGCCGTCCCATAAATACTCTAAAACTACATAAATAAAAATTATCTAGGTAGCTGGCACCGCATTGCAGACTGGGATAACATTAAAATCAAATCATGCACTTTTACACCGTTTTTGTTTTTGAATAGATGGCACGATTTTTAGGCCATAGCATCATCTCCAAAAGAGGATGGAACGCCAAAAATATGAATAATTTTTACTTGATTTGACCCGTGATCCCTTGAATCTTGTTCAACTAGCTCTGGAATCAATATCCTGTCATCTGGAAGGCCTTCGACAACATCTGGTGGTGGACTCACGGGCAGCGGTGGAGGAGGTAACGTATCCTGTTTAACAAAATCCAAAATTATTGAGTAATTACGACTTTTTCATTTAGCACAGGTAAGTACATCAAATCACTGCATGGCTGATTTAAAACAAATAATAGGTATTCGGATCGGAATCTTACTTCATCACTTTGAACTGATGATAGTGTGGTTGTGTCTGGCATGGGGAGAGGTTTCGCCACCGCGATTCGAACAATACCCCTGGGAGCCCCTTTCAAAGCTTGTACAGCTTGATCCAAGGACGCATTTTCAAGATTGATTTCATTGACAGCCAGAAGACGATCACCAGGAATGAGGCGTCCATCCTGTTGAGCGACACCACCGGGCACTAAGCTTCGAATAACAATCACTGTCTCACTTGGGTTCATGGGGTCTTGATAGTCCAGTATAGAGAAACCCAGTCCACGGTCACCCTTTGGTAATTCAATGATATGAGGATCCGAACTCCACATGGCAAGTCCAGTTAGAGGCTAGGATTCAGTAAATAGATTACATATGAGCGATCAGTTGACCGAGACACGGACAGTCCTTTCGGACGTGAACAAAAACAGTTGTATATATATACCTCCAGTGAACGAGATTTTAATTTCGAAAGACTTGTTTCCGTGGCTGCTGTCGTTCCCGTCGATGCCAACGAACCATCTGATTTGGCTTTCACAAGACGATCCGATCCTTGGAACAAATTCTGAAGACTTCCTCCGAGAATATTCTATACAACAAAATTCAAAAAAAAAAATCCTAAGTTCAATATATCTTCCCTGACACTTTTACTTTCTTTCCATTCTTCCAACCAATGCCCTCACACCGAAACTCGAAACACATTTACTGTTTCCTACGTAACGCTACGAACATCATGTGCTTAAGTCTCACGATCAGCATCCTAGTCGAACCATAACAAAAATACAATCTGAACACTTTCCAAGGAAAGACATAAAAATGGAAAACACTCCAAAGAAATACCCTACCTCACAAAGCAAAGGAAACCATTTATTGGCTTTATATAAAGTTACCTACGACGTACTGATCTACTGATGTGTACATGGAAAAACTTCCACTTCAAAATCGAAACGTCAATACTCAATTTCAATTTTTTCAATATGCCTAGTACAATGCCACTATCACTACACTACAAGGCGTGTACGTATAAAGTCAGATGTAGTAGGTACGTGGAATTGCTACAAAAATCCGTTGAAACAAGGAAGCATAGATGTGTGCATAATAACTTTCCGAAGACACGTTTTTTCATTACTATTCGAGTATTGTATGAAATTCGTACCCGGGCAGCGAAAGCATTTCGATCTTGTGAAGTGTCGATGGGGCGAGATGGAGGAGGCTGTCCAGGTCGTCGCGCACACACAATCCGAACGCTCATAGGAAGATCCTTTAAGATGCCTACAACCTCCACATGATTCAAGCCCAGGAGCCGCCGTCCGTTTACCTAGGATAAGGATCATACACATAAATCATCGTCATTCTCTCTCCCATAATCATAACAATTCCAACTCACATTACTTTCCACAGAATCTCAGCTCATTTCACTCCAACAACATAACACACTATACAAAATCAAAGAGGGCTGAGGCTGCCAAGCTGTGATAGCGATACCAACTCGGCTTGTCTCTGCATCGCAGATTAGGCATATAAAGTATAACGACAGGAAGCGTATTGCAAGGGAAAGGACAAGATCCCGCAACGGACAAGAAATGTGAGTTGTAATGGTAAAGAAGACATGGATGTAGATGTGTCCACAAAACATTATTGTAAATTACCTCCAACAATTCGTCTCCACTCAGAAGCTTCTCACCCCGACCCACAGGCCCATCAGCCAGGATAGATCGGATGTAATGATGAGGACGAACTTCTCTGCCATCTTCCACATCCACGGTTCCCTCCAGGCTGATGCCCAGACCGCCGCCCTCCTTGGCTTTACTCAACTGTGACACGACAATGTCGCAGTCGGGCCCCATTATTTTACCCCATTTGGCCATAATGGCCGCTTCGACGGTGGGCAGAATGTCACCCTCGTAACGAGTGTCAATCAACATTTCCAAATCTTCTAAATCTAAATCCTCGTTTCGAGTCTCCACAGTCATTTCCTCATCTTCTTCTTCTTCCTCCTCCTCACCGATACCCGTAGCAAGAATCTCTTCCGTTTCTCCATCCTGAAAATGTCACATGCGTCAAAACTCTCCTCTTCACACACCCCAGAAAAAACAAACTATCACCAAATCACCACTAAAGCCATAACCACGACGCATTATCCGTTTAACGAGCTAATAGCTACACCGTCTCAACAATGACTTAACACTGTAAATCTAGACAGAGTGTGGGTACAACGAACACAGCTTTTACGAAGCAATTATTAGAAAAAACCATAAACCATAAACCATACGATACGAGAGACATACCTACCTGCCAACTTACCATAAAAACCCTGGAAATTTTTAAACAACCACCGAGTAATGCTTAAATTTTTAAATACAACATTATGTTATTATTATAATTCGCCCGTGATATCACATTCGATCATATACACCAGCACCCGCAAGTTAGCCATACTTTCTCAAATATATATAGTACGTCAATTACCTACTAGTATAATGATGTTGAACTTTGAACTTGTGACAGAATGAATCCAAGGACTTGGTTTTAAGATTCATAACTGTGCAAACGTGATACTAAGCAAGACGAAGATAAAAAACTCTGCAAGCCCAGCGTGTACTTAGCTAGGTATGCAAATACTGTGAAATTAAAATCTACTACAGCTCCTGTCAAGCACGAAAGCTATTTAAAAATTACTAATTGTTACATTTCTATTTTTTGACAATTTTCTACGTGTGTTGTGATACAACTACTATACGCCTAGGCACTACATTTTTCAAAATAAATTGCAAAATACTTTCACAGCTACAGTATGTTAAACGCAGCTTACCAGCTACAGTCAAGCAAACTAAATTCCGCCTTTCCTATACTTTATTGGGTAATTTGGTGTTAAAATAACTTATAGTTTCTCAAAAACTTGAGCGAACATCCAAAATATTGCTTAAAAAATTTCGCGTCAGTGTTTGTGTAAATTTGAAGTATCACAAAAAAACTTGTTTCTGATCACAAAGGATATTTAGTACTCTTGTTGATGATCATAGTATATAACTTACGCTTCCAAGTGAAACACCCAGTCATAATAACTTTCGCACCCGTTCAACAAATTCCGTACATACAAAAGGCAAAGGTGTGATAAAGCCGATGAGGGAGACGTACAATGTACAGTATACAGAGTGTAGAGAGACACACACAAAAACGCTAAAGAGACGGATGTAAATTACAACGAAAAACAATACGACAGACAGACAGAGAGTTTGGATTTTTTGATTCAGTTTAATATTACGTACGGAGTCGACCGCAACTTGAGGTAATGATAAAGCCGACACGGATGAGGGTGTTGGTGGCTTGTGCTCCGAGTGACTGATCGCCGATTGCAACTAAAAACAAAGAAAAGGCAAATAGGCTCAAGCTAAACTTCTGCTATAAGAGGCCAACTTGTTGTTAAATTACAGATAGATAGAGAGAGAGAGATAGAGAGAGAGAGAGGTAGTGTGTACACACAACAATCGCCAGTACAAATCAGAAATAATAGGAAATTAAAAAAAAACAAATTCATTAGAACGTCACAGGAAACTCTAGGTCTCTTCATAACATCCCTGAAAGGACAGTCAAATGTGAAATAGAACAAAAACCAATATACCTAACTAAATTATACATCAAAATATCTTTTCAGTTCGTCTACATTGTTGTTGGGTGTAACATTCACATGGGCACAGAAACCATGCCATGCAGTATCTAATATGTTTACATAATTATGTACACAGAGAAACAGAAGTTTAAAAAATTAAGGTCTAAATGACAATAAAGAATTGTGGATTTTTGTCCTTTCAGGAAATATTTAAAGTAGGTAGGTAAACTTCAATTGAAAAACAAAACTTCAAAGTTCTTTTTTAAAAATCGTTTTAAGTCCAACAAAATATGAAAAAACTCTTTAAAAATATTCTGATTTCGTGGCAAGCGTTGAAAAATTTTGGATGTCAAAAAGAAAAACGGCAAAAACGGAAAAACTTGAAAAACTATGTATACGGCTAGCAGTATTTTCAAACTTATGATTTTTTTAAAAGTAAAACATCTACACTCTACACAACAATTTGAAATTACGTAAATACTTTTATCTACACTTTAACTTCTACAGTTTCAACTCCCAGCTGACACAATTATGCTGGCTATGGTTATTATTGGTGTTGAAATACTCAAAGGCTACAAAATTCATTTGTTCACCACTCAATCATTTACACCATTCGAATTCCTTGTATGTGCCCTACAAGAGATTGAACACGTGATGACGCCAGAACCATTTTGACTAGCAGTCTAAAGGTCGAAACTCAGTCCAGTTTTTAGTCAACACAAACCTCCTCCCTCATTGCTTATAACTCATTAAATTTGCCATCTGAACAAATACATTACTTACAACTTTTACAAGCCCAGCCAAATAGCCATAAAGTCGAATTCATATGTTATTCATTATGTAGAGGCATAAGTAATATCAATACGATGCCTTTCCCTTGGCTTGCTGTAATTATAGCTAAAGTATATTGGTTGCACTGCTAAATAAACTCGTGTAATACCAACAAAAAAAAATACTAATTTCAAATTTTACGATCTAGAAACTGTGGCTACTGGCTGGCCAGAGAACCTACACGCCATGGTTTTACGATCCACATAAAAATCTTAGTGAAATTGATAGCTGTAGTAAATTAAGTTCAATACAAACAATACATAGATACACATAGGTAATGTAAGTTACGAACTTCCTCATAAATTTTGTTTTTGAAACGAGTATTATCCAATGATAAGTTACCTGCTCATACTTAGACCCATGGTGATACCTCTCCAATTTAAGATGAACAATCGGACCCGTTTTCCGCAGAACTTCAACAGCTTGGTGGTTCGTGAAACCTTGAAGGGACTGACCGTCCACCTAAAAATAAAACAAAATGGAAGCAAAGCTCAATTAATTAGGCAATCAATGATTAATAATGCAGGTAACTGTCACTACTGTGGGTGTAACTGTAAACTAATTTCTACTCTGCGCCAAAGGAGTATGAGCCGCCGCCGTCCATTAATCTTAATCTATTCGCAACTGGGAAACCATGGAAAGAATGCTTTACAAAAGTGCTTTTTCTAGAAATTAATTTTTTCAAAACTGTCAAAACTAGAAATTAACATTTTCAAAAGCATTCAAAACTAGTAACTGAGACTTTCAAAAAGGTCAAAACAATAAAATAACATTTTCAAACATGTGTAAAACAAGAAATTAACAGTTTCAAAAAGGTCAAAATAAGATATTAACATTTTCAAAAGGATGTAAAACAAGAAAATAACACTTTCAAAAAGGTCAAAACAAGATATTAACATTTTCAAAAGGATGTAAAACAAGAAATTAACACTTTCAAAAAGGTCAAAACAAGATATTAACATTTTCAAAAGGATGTAAAACAAGATACACTACCGTTGCGAAAAGGCTAAAAGATGCTACATAATATGTTTTTACGATGATGGCCAAAGAAAGTTTCAGCACCTTTGCAAAAAAAAAACCCACGTTCGAACTTCTGCTGACCTCTGTGGTCACTGGATTTAAAGGGAAAAATTCAATGACCTTCATGATTTATTTCAATGACCAGAGCCAGAGGTCAACTGAAGTTCAGAACCAGAACCAGAGCCAGCGCAGCAGTGAGTTCGTTGTGGATTGTGGATCATAATCGTGAAAAAACGTAGCGTCTTCCCCCTCTACTTTGAAAGCCACAAAATAAATGAAAGAACAATAGAAGAATGTGACAAAACCAACACTCAGCAGTGTATACAGTCTGCTGTGAAAGTAAGGAATGACCAGAATTAGCTCAGCTTCATATGGTGCTGTGTTTTACAACATCAGGTAAGTATCTATAGTCACTTTTTACGCCCTACTAAAACCAGTACTTAAGTATTCCTTGACATTTTGTTATTTGTTAGTCTCGGTGACATATCTCCTCACGTCTACGACCAGCACGAAGGGTACAAAAGCCTACCGTGTTCGTCGATGTACATCCCCGTGCAATGCAATAGAGTATGAAGATACTGATACTGATACCCGGCCTGTCTGCATCCTACGGGAGCATCAGCAGTGTCTCTCCGAAACGGAGAAGGAGAAGCTGACATAAAATAATGTGTTACATTAAAGCTAGACAATAAAGAAGACCGCTTTGTGTCCCAGACGTGGAAAAACAATAACTCTCCTCCTCCACTTCCTCCGGTTACCATCTCCTCCCTTTTTGTCGTCTCAACTAAACGAGGCTACAGCACACAGGAGTGCCTACAGGACGTCTGTAGTGAGCCTCCGAAAACGACGAAACATTCAAACTTGTATTTGTCAATTACTCCAAGATTAAGAATCATGTGTGTCTTTATATATAGCTCTAGTCAACCTAACCCAGTAATCACGCAGCGATGGCAAAATAAATTTCTTGTGCAATCCTAACTTTCCAACTTCACACACATATACGCAGACAGGGGATGATGCAGTGACACACGAGCCAAGGAGCAGAAGGGTAAGGGACATAACGTCGTTGAAGACGCATTGTGGCGTAAGTCCAGTCTCCGCTTAAACGCATGGTGACACAAGTCCAGCGTCCTAGTAAATGTCGTTTAAACGTAATTCCCACCAATAAAAACATTATTTATATCATAAAACGGCCGTTTACTTTTTTCAAAAAGAAGTGAAAGTAGTGCTTACGCTTTTTAAAAAGCAGTGAAAGTAGTGCTTACACTTTTCAAAAAGCAGTGATAGTAGTACTTACACTTTTCAAAAAGGAGTGAAAGTAGTATTTACACTTTTCAAAAAGCAGCGAAAGTAGTATTTACACTTTTCAAAAAGCAGTGAAACCAGTATTTATACACTTTTCAAAAAGTAGTGAAAGTAGTATTTACACTTCAAAAAGCAGTAAAAGTAGAAACTACACTTTACACTTTTCAAAAAGCAGAGAAAGTTATAATTATACTTCAAAAGCAGTAGAGGTAGTAATTATTACGCTTTTCAAAAATCAGTGAAAATAGTAACTGCACTTTACGCTTTTCAAACAGCCGTAAAAATTGTACTTACACTTTTCAAAAAGAAGTAAAAGTTGTAATTACACTTTTCAAAAAGCAGTAAAAGTAGTATATACACTTTCCAAAGATAGTAAAACCAGTAATTGCACTTCTTAAAGATTTACGAAAACGGCATTCATACTTTTTGTAAGCATATACTATGTACATAATTTGATTGTTGAGACGTGTGTCAAAGTGAAGGGAACGCTGGACTTGCGTCGCAATACAATGCTTCTTCAACGGCGATATGTTACTTCTCTATATTATCCAGCAGATGTAGATACCCCACATCACAAAGTAAACACACGTCATTTCGGTGGCTTCCCAGTAAAACTGGAAGTATCGCCATTCAATTAAAATAATATTGACCAAAACTACTACTAGGTACTTGGAATTCCTCATAATACAATATTGGTATACCTACCCACACACACACACACACACATACACACACACACACACAGTACAAATGAAATTGAACACAAAAGCTCTGACATGTCTAATGAAAAGACGAATCCTTACCTCAACGATGCGATCGTTGATAGAAATTTTCCCGGAAACATCCGCCGCACTTCCATCGCTGATGCTTTTCACAAAAATCCCAGACAGCTCCTCTGTTTACAGAACACAAAAGAAAATGATCACATTAATTAGCATTTGACGAATAGAAAATATAATTCAATAACATTATTCATTATTCATCACAATCCAGTACCGACTGCACATTTGACATAACATCCTTTAATTCCATAAACACTGAACCTATCGCTCAATCCGCTTCAGTACGTCAGAACAATACTTTTCCACAAAGTTACAAATACACACATAAAATACATTCCCTTGGGATGCACTGAGGCACTGAAAGCTACCTTCTAGTCTACAGCAAAACAATTCTTGCGGCGAACATTGCATAGTCTATCCCTTGGTTATTTGTATTTTCCTTGTTATTGTAAACGATTCACACACTACAAGGCTATAAAGATACGAGTTTGCTTTTCTAAATGAATGAACCCAGGTGCTACTGCGAAAGGAAAACAGAACTCACGCTGCCAAAGGAATAATAATTTTGAGTACACAGACGAGTACACACGTTCTAGTAGTTCTAGGTGAGCTATTTTGCAAATATTAATTTAAAAAATTCTCACAAAAGTCAGCTAGCACCTAGCTTTTATGCTCCGTATGTACCTGTACTACAGTGCAAGTGGACAGAACTATCTGGGAACAGAATAAACTTTTGAATGCCTGACAGGGAAATAGAGATGGAAGTATCTTTGCAACTACTTTCTTCGTACAGGAAAGTTCGTATCTAGTATCTAGGTAGATGTCTTTGACAGATAACTGCTGTTTTGTTTTTCCATCGGTTTCTTCCTTCCTCCCTTCGAACATGGAACTGTCAGTCTGGCTGTCCATGAATGCTATGCCTCATGCCTATAGAGGCTATAGACCATAGGCCCACGTCCAATCTAGTACACATTCTTTATTCTTTCTTATCTCCGTCGGTTCAGTTCAGCTTCAGACTGTTCAGAAAGAGAAAAGCTGAGCCTCTCATGAACCTTTCACGGTGCTCCGGTGAAAAATGATTTTGGAAGTTGAGGCTCATTAATAACTAGGTGGTAGGGCCATTCCAAGAGTAAAGCTTTAAAAAGAACGCTTCCTCACTGCATTCAACTTGTAAAAACCTTTCCCATACAGAGACTTCCATGAATTCCGAACAGTGCAGTGAAAAGAAAACTGTGTCTTATCAGTGTAGGTAGGGACGGACGTATATAGGGAAGGCTATACATATAATTACGTGCATACTAACGTCAGTTAACTTTCTACCTACCTACCAGTAAGTAAGACCTTCACAATTTCACAAGAAGTTTCCTTTACTTCACTTCGAAAGCTACACCACGGAACGGTCTGCTCCAACTCCAACAACGTTAACGTTCACAAATATAATCACGTTCCAGAGTTTGTAGAAACACATTCGTCGAGAAAGTTTTTACTCCGAGCGTCACATACCAATACATCCAGTCTCTCCTCTCCATTATTAATTCTCAAGATGGACGAGCAAATCCCAAAATTACCGACCAGTAACTCTGCATTTAACTTACAAGTTTATCTTACGCTTTTTGAGAAAGCACTAACCAGCTCAATTAGAATTGCCCAGTAATAAACATACACTGGGGATTGTGGCATTTATATACGAGGCACCATCATTCTGTGTTCATCTGCACAAGATTGGTTTGTCCATTTCATGGGGGGAAAAGCATTGTGGGGTCCAGTGTCCCCTTAATAGCATTACGACTGAAGTCCCAACTGTCAACCATTAGTAAAACTCGTTGAAGCACTTCTAAAATAATGCGTAAAAATCATATTTACACTTTTAAAAAGAATCAAAACTGGTATTTACACTACTAAAACGATGCAAAACTGATATATACGCTTTTAAAAAGACCCAAAGCTGGTATTTACACTTTTAAAATGAAGCAAAACTGGTATTTACGCTTTTAAAAAGACGCAAAACTGGTATTTACACTTTTAAAAAGATGCAAAACTGGTACACTTACGCTTTTAAAACATGGTGAAATCGGTATCTGCACTTTCTAAAGTGTGACAAAATGGAATTTGCCTTTTTTGTAAGCAAACCGATACAAAGTTGAGTATTGGGACTTGCGCCAGAATGCTTTTACGTGGAGACTGGACTTACTTCGCAATGCTTCTTCACCGACGTGATGCTTTCCTCAATCTTTCGTCTATTGACTGAAAAAATACTGAAGCATTCCTTCATTCCATATAGCCAATGAACATCCTTACTTGGAAAATAAATCCTGCCTCAAAATATAATGAACGATCCATTGAGATGAAGAAGATAAAAAGTTAGCTAGACCTACATACATGTACATACATACTGCGCCTTCATCTTTTATTACGTACATTAACGCCTTTACAAGACACCGGACAGTTACGGATTACCGACTGGGGCGATGCGATGTGATGGCTACTGCATCGATTGAAAGCTGATTGACTGACATATGAGGCACCCTTAAAAAAGAATGTAGCATGTACCTACACACATAGTAGAAAAAATGCTGTCCTTTTGCTTTTTTCAAATTGAATTTTTTTTTGCTATTTCTTTCATAATTTTGTCGAGATTTGAATGTGATGTACAGATATGAGATACAACGCGATTTTTCTATAGACGAAGAGGAAGGCCACCAGCCGAGCCGTCATCTGCCGCTATCAGAGAGCCTATCGACAAAGGTACCTACTAATACACCTACTAGTATTCATACGGCATCCTCCTTCACTCCAACTCCTTTATCTCAATCCACTGCATTCCATAATTTACATGGAGTGCCAAATCTGCAGATACCTCCACACCAACTTCTTTCATCAAGATTATAGCAAGTTTTTAAATTTATGACAAGAGGCTCGGAGTGAGAGCAACAAAGTGTAGTGTGTATCCGCTGAATTCCCATACAAAACATGACTTGATGTTCAAAAGTATAATTTTATACTTTGGCTAGGTATATGAAAGCCTTCTTTTGTACGGGGATGTGATACGTACGTATAATAAATTCCAGGGCACGAAGTACATACACGACAAGATATCAGCTCACAATTTACTTTTAGTTTTATGTGATCTTTCTTAACAACTCGTACACCATCCTTCACGGTAGTACAAACAATGCACAAGGACCCGTTTGTAGTTTGTAGTTAGATATGCTGATATACCTATAGCCTCAAAACAGGTCCTATAATGGGTAGTCATAAATGTAAAGCAGCCATGCTCGAAAAAAAAAACTAGTGAAAGTGGAGAAAATTTAGTGTACAAAATACCTGACTATGCACACACACTTCCAAGGAACTTGAAGAGATTAATATATTCATAGAGAGGCACTACACGCGCATAGGTACTGTGTGGAACAGACTCTTCAGTAATAAAGAATAAACAGGGTATTTAATATATGCAAAGAAACAGAGCTCAGCGGTATGCACAGTATACCCCTCACAATTTTTTTTACACTAGTTTTACTTGTGTAGATAATCTACTACGGATACCTGGTTGGTCTCTCTCAAGGATACTTCTAAAGTCAAGTCTACAATCTACAAGAACACCATACTTTTTGAGTGGAAAAGCGGTAAAAAAAAATGCCGGCTAGCAAAAAGAAACCACAGCCTCGCAGTATAATGTATAGCTCTGTTTCCATTATGTTTCCATTATGTATTATGCTTACGCTAGAAAACTAGAAATCCTTTTTTATAAAAATCTGTACATATTTCTGTATATGTCCCAAAGTAATCGTAATCTGCCCATGTTTACAAAAATTCTCCTTGTAAGCTAAAATTGTTTACAATGGCTCACGCGGTTATAATAGTGGCATTACACATTTACTTTAATTATAGCTCCTGTATTTATGAGTTGCCTACCATGTCTGTAATACAATGCACAATGATTTTTCTTTGTTAGTTCCTAGAAGAATTATTAAGTCAAGATGTAGAAACAGCACAACCGTCAAACGAAACCAACTTACGATTAGGCAAGGTAGGTATAGGTAATTTGGTCGCGGTAGATCTACACAGGCATGTTTGTTAAAACTTCAAACAAAAATAAAGCCCTAGGATTGTATCTTGTATCAACAATAAACAATGCAATAATAGAATGAATCAGTGTCCAGCTGGACCACTGCAAGATTAATACATTTTTTTTAAAAGCTTAAATAACGAAAAAAAAAACTATGAGCCAAGAAATCCATTGTCAACAAAAAATGACAATGTATGTAGTAGGCAGCTACATATTCCAGTTGGCAAAGAAAGGAGTCGCAAAAAAAGAAAAAAAATAGGGAGCAGCCTTTAGTTATAAGTCGACTAATCAAAAAATAAGAACCAATTCAAAAGTAAAGAGAAAGCCGTTGGGTTGGTTGGTAAGTCGCTACTGCCGAAAGTGTAATACAAATGTAGGTAATACTATAATGCCTTGTAATGCCTAATACTTCTATATAAAATTCTAGATACATAGTATATCTAGCGAGTTCCATCTCCATCGGATTTTCGGTTCAAATAAAATATGGACACCTATTATTTCATTGGAAAGAGAGAGTCTATAGGAAAAAGTCTACTTCTACTCGCATAGGAAAACTTTCTGTGGGAATTCCGCCTTTCGTGGGTGTATTCTTATACAATCCATACATATTCCAAGAAGTTAAGTAACGAATTCAACGAAGGGAATCTTGAGCTTATTTCCCAGAAAATACGAATGAATATGAGAAAGTTAAGGACCGGAAATAGTTCTCATCTTTCAAGGCATGTCCTGATCTGGCTTTGGCTTGAGCTGGAATGAGAAAGATAGACACCTACATCTAAAGGCCTACTAAGAATAGGAAACTTGAGAAAGAAAGAGACCGGGAGAGAGATAGAGAGCATCTATACAATAAATGTAACTATAACTTCAGAGCTACATTGCGTAACTCCACCGTACATACTTCATACAATACGAAAATGGAAAATAAAACTAACTCACTTCTAACAGTTCACACCCTAAGCTTTATTCCGACACACAAAAGTCAGAGAGAATGAACTTCCATTTAAATTCGTACGTTAACCAGGTCGAATGGATGGATGAGGTCACAGAAAGCCTTTTAACTGGAATTTTCGGTACAATCTACAACTTTCACTCTACATTCCTCCCTATCACACCTACACTCTCTACAGCCATCCTCCCCTTTAACTTGACACATGACAAGGCGAGAGAGAGAGAGAGAGAGGGAAATAAAAAGAAGCTTGTACTGAACTGACAGCTGCGGGAACGAACTAATATAATCTGACATAAGAATGAGCGATAGAAATACGTCTGTACAAAGTATGCCAAAAAAATGGGTAGGTAGGTAGGTTATATCGGTACATAAATACGTTTTTGTCAAAATTACCTTTCTCACAAACGTAGCCAGCAATGGTAATTCCAAGACCATGTGAATCTTTTCTCAGTTCCACATCAACAATTTCAACTTCTGGAAGTGAGTCGAAAGTTCCAGCAGAGCCCAAGTCATCCACTGTCAGACTGAGTCTAGCCTGAGCTGCCTCAGCTGAGCCGATGGAGCCATCCAGTAAATGATTTCCATAGCCATTTGATTGCATTAAATGTCTCTCTAGCTCTTCGGGATCTCCCAGGATTTTGGTGGGGACGATGGGTGCTTGACTGCTGAGGGCATCTGGGGACGTGGGCTCAATGGGACGGGCCACGACGAGACGGACGCAGCTCCCACACTGACGAAGGACCGCAGCCACTTGCTCCGACCCCATCCCCAGAAGATTGACGTCCCCAATCTGGAGGATGTGATCTCCACTCTGAAGTCGACCATCCCGATCCGCAACGCCACCTGGAAGGATCGTCTTCACGACCACCCCCGTACTTCGGCCACCGATTATCCCAAAACCAAGACCCGTGCCATCGTTGATCAACTCAATTACTTCCACTTGTGCCCATTCTGTATTCAGCTGTAGAGTTCAATCAAAATAAGAGTATTACACAGTGAGTCATAATAATATTGGGATTGCCATTGTATGTATGTTTATGTAGATGATGCCTTAAACATTAAATTCGTTTCTTCCCCCATATTCATACGAGTCATATGCATTTAACAAGAATAATACGAAACAATAACAATAACGTTGGAAATATATGTGTTGCCATCCGTTTTTACGGCCATAGTCAAAATTTTATGTCCGACGGGGAAAATACACATTTTTTTTGGACTGGCCTATAAAATATTTTTGCAATAATCTTCTTTTAAACCGGATCACAAACATTTACATGGGATCCCAGTTGAGCTGGGTTACTACTGCAGATTGCCCACTTATTCCCCAAAATTTGTACAACATCAACTATGCACACAAACAACACAACACAGCCACGCATGTATCTGTGTAGGCAAATAGCAAATAAGAACTAGAAGGGACGAAAAATTCAAATGCATTCCCCTTTCCTGCGGATTACCAACTGCTTTATAGCTAAACTATAGTGCCCGTACGTGTACTCCGAGCGTTAGATTCACAATCCAAAATCCTTCAACTGCATCATTAAAGCTGTCTTTATCATCCTATTCCCATTTCCTTCCGCCATATATTCATTACTTTCAAGTCAAACGTATGCAGTTTGTCTGGGACAGATCCTACTCTCTCCAGTTCCGCCTGTGCCTAGGTAGCCTCTTGTCTTTCTAACATCTTCTTAATGGTGTATTTACATAGTGCAAGTAAACATTCATTTTATACTGCAAGCAATTTTATAATGGATAATTGGCCTATCATTTAGTTTCAATATAACCTACCTACGCAGTAGGTAACTGCAAGGGTGTCCTTATTAACTAATTATTACCAATTTTAGTTAGAAAGCCAGGTAAAAACATGGCCTTTGGAGCGAATGTTTATTACACTAAGTAATTGTTATAGAATTTTATAATAGAAACTATTTCGCAATTCGAAATTCGCAAACGAACTGAACTGGAACACTAAACACGAAGAACATACGCAACTGCCAAATATTCCCTTCCATTTACGCACATACATACTATCTCCTAGAACCTAGAATAAACAACTCTCTCATACGTTCTGCTCTGATTCGGGATGGTTCTCAATCTTACGATTTATAATAATTAGCTTAGTCGTGCATGGCGATGCGGGCAGAGCTTGCTCAATGTTCCAACAATACAATGAATTCCGACTTTCCGGTATCATACAATAATTAATGAGCGGTATCCAGTCGTTAGTGCTCTTATTTGCTTCTGTTTTCAAGTTCCTCCCAAACCCTTATAGTGCATCCCATTAGGCTGGCATCAGGGCACACAGCACACTCGCTGTACTGGTAATACAGTTACTTGTTCAAAATTCAAAATACAATGTAGGGGCAGCGATCTATAGCTAATTCTATATAACCAGAGAGTACAGTACACAGTGAATGAACACGGAACATTTGCCCTTTGGACAATCTGGATTCTAGGAATTGTTCCACTGGGAACAATCCTATATCCACTAAACTCGTAGTAGAAATAAAATAAATGAACAAAACAAATAATGGAGCCTTCCCAATATGACCTCATATCATTTGCGACAAGTAATTTCTATGACGTCATTCTTTAAAGGCCCCTTAGGTGTATGATTTACAATATTACAATGCAATGTGTAGAAACTTAATGGAAAAAGAAATAATGAGAACTCACCACCATGTCTGTAACTTTGAAGTCTTCACTAGGAGGAGAGGAGGGACGCTCCCCACCCAATACGGGGGGTTGCTGTCCCACCCCAATCGTATCACCTGTAAGGCAAAAAGATTTCATTGTCAAATTTTTATTCAAAACAATATAGGTAATAATAAATATGTACACCTTTTACAACTAATAATTAAATACAATTTTATACTATTTGCATTTTTATTGCCAGTATTACTTATCTACTATCAACTATCATCTCATGATCTTGATTACTGCGCAACTTCGGTTAGTTTATTAGTGGGAGGGATGTACATATGTACAATAAGAGTTTACCGTAAAATAAACCTAGGTAGGTATCTACCACCTAGGTATCTATCAACAAAGCAAATAGATACTGATACTCCTTTGTGTACTGATTCCTAAAAATAATGAAGCTCTCAAGAGAAATTCAAACAAGTTGGGAAAAGAGCACGATTCAAGACTAAAAAAAGGACCACCTCTATCTCTGTAATCTGTAACAACTTGATGAGCTATAACATACAAAGTCCGGATAAAGCTCTGCTCCTGAATTACTTATGGCTATACAAACAAATACAAAGAAAGAAGAACAAGGGAGTTCAAGGGAAAAAAAGTGAAAAATTTCTTTGAACTAGTAGGAAAGACAAGAAAAAAAGGGTGGTAGAGCATGAATTTGATCCGTTCAAGGATCCCTTTTCTTTTTATCCTCTCACGATCACGCATAGCCCAGCCACTTCACGAAGAAACCAACAATTTATATACAAGGAACGGAGACAGAATCGGAATTTATCCTGGGAAGGTAGGTACGGATCTGTACTTAGTTAAAAAAAATAGTAGTTCGACAGGGACAGGGAGATAATGGGCGGAGATTCCCAGAACTAGAACTAGAGAAGCCAAAGGAAAAGAAAAAGAAGACGCTTTCTTTCTCACCAGGAGCAAGAGCTTCAGCTGTAAGTAAAGTTTCAGGAGCTCGGGCAACTACGATCTCAACTTCTCCCCGGGCTTGTTGTAAAATCCCAATCGCTTGTTGATGTGTAATTGCTGAGTCCAATGGTTGCCCATCAATCGCCAAAATCTGGTCTCCCTCAGCAAGTCTCCCATCTCTGTAACAAAAAACATAAATAACAGTTTGAAATATAGTGACTATATAGTGTGTGTAGGCATCGACTTTAGTTTTATAGAACTCATATACCTAGGCATTCAATCAAGAGCGCCTTTAATTGTTTTCGAATCAATCTCTGGGCTTTGTATACATAATATAATTAGTAGAGCACACAGACACTCCCAAGTTGTGAGTGTAAACGAAAGTTCAATCAGCATCAGCACTAAGCAGCTAACTCGTTCATTACGTATTAATACAGCAAACAGAGCGGCGGCCACACATCACTGCTTTCCCCCGCCGCTCTCTCTCTCTCTCCAAATAAAATTCAATAACACAGAGGTTATGAAAAATTAATGCGCTACTCCAGCTGGAATTAATACAGGCCCTACACCTACATAATATATGCCACAAATACAAATTTTCCATCCTCGTTCTCCCAGTACATATAGTCAGTCTCATTCTCATTCTGATACAAATATATGTATGGACGGACGGAAGTAAAGAGGAAACCAGTACATAGACCCGCGTCCGCGTCCTCACAACGACCAACTCAAAGCAAGCAAGCAAGACAGACTGAACTGCAGACAAGCACAAAATCATCTGCCAGTCAAGCCATCCATTATTAAAGCTGAAAGGAACACAAACGTCAGGCCAGCCAGTGAGCCAGGCAGCCAGGCAGATCAGCCAAAAAAACTGTAATGTAAGCGTATTCCTTTAAGGGTTTTTCAGTCCGACCAACTCATTGGTGCATACCAAGTCCAATCTGCAGCAGTTCTAGTTATATGTATGCTCATGGTAATCGATGTGTATAGCCACTAGAGTATACTATATAGTACCTACATAGTAGTTATGTCATTATTTGTCCACGGGGAGCCTACCAAATATTACTTTATCCCATTCAAGTTTGAAAAGAGCTTTTGAAAAAGGCAAACATTTGCGTATTATCTTTTAATAACTGACCGTAATAGTATTACATTCAAAAAATGCATTTGCCTTACTTTTGAACCAGTGTAAAAACACAGGCATGTACAACAGCCGCCGGGCGCCTTTTCAAGACACAAAACTGCTAGCAATACATTGAAAAAGGCTCAAAAACAGGATACCAGCGCATTTACAAAATGCAAAGCTACACCTATTCGGAACTAGGAAACTATGGTAAGAATGCTTTGAAAAAGTACCTATTCTACCAATTAACTTTCTAAAAAAGATCAAAACTAGAAATCAACATTTTTTGAAAACGTTCAAAACTAGCAACTAGCACTTTTCAAAAACAGTCAAAATTAGTAATAAGCACTTTCAGAAAAGTCAAAACTAGAAATTAGCATTTTCAAAAACACTCAAAACTAGTAACTAGCACTTTCAGAAAGGTAAAAACTAGTAATAAATTAGCATTTTCAAAAACAGTCAAAACTAGCAATAAGCACTTTTAGAAAAGTCACAACTACAAATTAGCATTTTCAAAAACAGTCTAACTTAGTAACTAGAACTTTCAGAAAGGTAAAAACTACAAATTAATACTTTTAAAAAAGTCAAAAAACTAAAAATTTAGTTTTCAAAAGGATGCAAAACTAGGTAGGTATATTACGGTTTCGAAAAAATGTTTAGAAGATAGTGTTTGAAAGCGTGTAAAACTTGGAATTTACACACTTCTGTAAAAGTCGTGTTTTATGACGTTATACTTGAAAGGCCCCTCACTAGTGAGAGGCAACTGAACTGACTAACTGACTAGTGAGACGCTTTACAACTGTGTTTGGTCCGCCCTCCATATACACATATACCCAAACCATTTATTATCCTTGATACTAAAATAATAATCCAAGTCCATAATTCTTCTCAACCCAATCCCTTTTATCACTTGACAAACCTTTATGAGTAGTTTAACCAAACCAGTGGAGGACTAATTACTAATTACCTTCTCTCTACTCTACAGAATAATATTACAATCTTAAATGGGAATTTACAACTTGAAGCTCCCGAGCAAATTGTAGGAGCTAATTTATTGAGCTTATGTTGTTAGCCATGGTTATAGAAAATTGCAAGGAGGTTTCTTACATATTATATAAAGTCAAATGTCAATTGAGTGCGCAAGTCCCACACAAGTCTTAGAAATAAGTCTATAATTACATGCGCATCTACGCTTACATAATTCCGCTTAGATTGCGACCGTACATATATTTATGTAGATTGGACACGGCATATTGTAACAGTAAATATGTCACGAGGCAGCTTTTCAATTCAAGTCACAATGCCTACACAAAAAGCCATGCCTATGCATGCTACACTTGAAAAGAAAAAAAATTCAATGAATTAAATCTTAATTTAAATCAAGGTCTATTCTTCTGGGGAAAGCCGAAAGGGTAAATTGGAATGCCACATGAATGATACTACCTGCTCTCTCTGCATGGCTTCCCTTGCCTTGTTGTGTATAGGTATACACAATTTCATCGACGGAAATAAAGATGGTAAGATTATCAGACGCCATTATAAAATAGTGCCGTCAGAACCAAAACCAAGTCACAACATCCGTGAACAACAGATTGAAATCCCAGCGGATACAGAAATTGTAGCATTTCATTATTTCATTATATATGTACACTTTTTAATTAATCGCAATCACATTTACTACACAATAATGGAACGATGCGCCTCCAGCTCAAACTGCATGCATCCTCATTCTTATTATTCCCATTTTCCATTTTCGTACAGCCAATGAAAAAAAGGGAGTACCTACTTTAATAGGACTTTTGTGACAGAAAGACGGACAAGATGTCTTTTTCTAATTAAACATTGAGATTCCATTGAAAAGAAGATTGCCATGGTTTCCCTACAAATGCAAAATACATACGAACACATTCCAAATTCCAATTCGGTCGTCAAACAAGAGTAACTCTTACTCGAATTTTCGAATTAAATGAAATGGGTAGACATTTTATTGCTCCACTGCATACTGTGTTGACGGAAGATCAACTCACCACAGATCAACTGTCGTTTTCGACAATTGACAATTTCTGGATTTCTAGCGAATGCCGAATGTGTCGATGTCAATTGTGCTGTACACACACACACAGGCAATTTTCTGTATAATTTTATCGGAATTCGGAACCCCACACAATAAAGTGAATTCCAAATTTTAAAACTGAGACTGTCATCTAATGAGACATGAAACAAGGGATGAGAGAAGAATTCGAAATAAACTGTCATCCTATAGTAATAACGTTGAAGGTCGGGAAACTTTATAAAAGCTAAAGCAAATGTACATATGCTCCGTCATGTTCACAATCTTCAATTCAATTCAGCGCATTAGAATTTGAATTCCTTCTTTGCGCTTTGAAGTTATAAAACATCGCGGGTGAAGAAGTATTTTGACTACCTAGGTAAGTCAAGTCACTGCCTAAAAGCCCACAATGCGCAATGCCTCTTTAGCGACAATTCGTATCTAGACACACTTCATTATTCTACAGCCTTTTGAAACCATAACCAGCTGAATGACAAGAGTAATCATTCATTATTGAGAATGATGCCTCCAAGCTGTTTGAGTTTAAAAGATTAATCCCATTAAGCTAATACATCTTCTTGACATTTTATATTTGTATATGTACTCTGAGCCACAGCTATAGGCATAAAAATGCCAAGCCAAATGCTATATTTTCTTTATACACAAAGCCTGCAACTTTTTTTAAAAAAAATTGGCGACAAGTTAAAACTTTTCATTTTATCTTTTTCCCCATGTCACCCACACCCACTCAGAATTCCCCATTACTATTCCATCCAGCATCTATTCCCAGCCCGTCTGTATGGATATAGGGATAGACATTCAGAGGCTTCTCCGGGATTTTCCTAATCACGTCCTCACTTAAGCACCTACCTTAAATCAAAAAAGTCTTTGGGCCTTAGAGGCACCTAGAGCCTCGTCAGGCTTTAGGTGCTTTCAAAATAAAAAAAAACGGTCTGATGCAGTTTATGTACTTTCTACTATCCCTTATGATTCCCTATATATGACTCAATGATTTGGATTTTGAAAAAATTCCTAAGCATGACGGAAGGTCACACAAGAACACAAGCAAAAACAAAGTCAAAAATCAAGCCAAGTACCGTATATGACATTTTAGAGTCCGGGGCTGAAATTGTGTCCGGGGCTCAAATACTATCCGGGTCTAGAGCCTAGACTTTTTAATAGACTCCGGGGC
>JAQFZC010000817.1:0-39582 GCA_034695205.1 Dicyrtoma fusca | reverse complement strand
CACAGTAACTGGTTGAGTCAGGTTGTATGGACCAAATGGTCAAATCGACCCAATGAATTAAATTATTATTATTATTACATTGTAAAAGTTGTTCTTGTAATACTATGTTTTAACCAATTCGGAACAGAATCATTCTAACGCGGTGACAGAATGATTTACAAGTGTTTATTTCACCAAACAACTTTTTTGAAATGGACAAAACAAATTAAACTTTTGAAAAACATTCAAAACTAGCATCAAGCACTTTCAAAAAGGTCAAAATTATAATTTAGCTTCGCATTTTCAAAGAAGGTCAAAAATTAAAAATTGAGATTTTCAAACGGTTTCCAAACTGGAAATAAACGCTTTCAAAAAGGTCATCGAAACTGAAATTAACATTTTCAAAAAGGGCACAACTGGAAATTAACAATTTTAAAAAGGTCAAAACTGCAAATTAATATTTTCAAAAAGGTCAAAACTACAAATTATCGTTTTAAAAAAAGGTCAAAACTGCAAATTTACATTTTCAAAAAGGTCACAACTACAAATTAACGTTTTCAAAAAGATCAAAACTGAAAATAACCATTTTCAAAAAGATCAAAACTGGAAATTAGCATTTTCAAAAAGGTCACAACTGCAAATTGACGTTTTTAAAAAGATCAAAACTGGAAATTAACATTTTCCAAAAGGTCAAAACTTAAAATAACCATTTTCCAAAACGTCAAAACTTGAAATAACCATTTTTAAAAAGGTCAAAACTGCAAATTACCATTTTCAAAGACGTTCAAAACTAGTATTAAACATTTTCAAAAATGTAAAAACTAGAATTTATCTAATAAACATTTTCAAAAAAGTGCAAAAATTAGAAACTGGCATTTTCAAAAAGACTTCAAAACTAGAAATCAACGTTTTAAAAAAATTGTAAAACTAGAAATCAACGTTTTAAAAGAGTTGCAAAACTAGAAATTCACACTTTCAAAAAGGTCAAACTAGAAATCAACAGTTTGAAAGACCGGTAAAACTTGACGCCATTTAGACAAATTCGTTTCAAAAAGGTTAAAAATGAAAAAAATTGAGATTCTATTGTTCGAGCATGAACTATTTCAGTTTAATTTGTTATGTATTGCTTTGTAGCTGCGAGAGCGCCTATCCGACGTGATTGTAACGCACACCAAGTTTGAGGATGACTTCTACTTGATTCAGTGGCTCAAAAGTAATCTAAAAAAAAATGTTTAAACGGATAAAGTCTGTTCAGTGCTTTAAAATCCCACACAAAAATTAATTAACAATTTTACTGAAGCCGGTACTTTTTGTGGCATTTCAGGACAGCAGTTCAAGGTGGAGCGGACCGAAGCTGCCATAAGAGATGTGAGTATCAGTACAAACTACAATTTTTTATTTTGGGTCAAAACGTCAAAACGCATTATTACATAATGCAATACATTTTATTATACTTCTAGTCAATAGAATGGCGAAGGGAACAAAACATCAATGGCTTGGAGCTCCTAGACTTACACGCCACCCATCCTGGCCTCTCCAAAGATTTCCCAATTGACATCAGTGTACGAACAAAGGATGGCCAACCAGGTAAATTAATAAATTTAATTACAATTATTAGTATTTTACGATTAATTAATTAAATTGTGGCTGAAATTTGATCATTTTTAAGTTGCTACCTTGAATGGGAATGGAATTGACTTCAGCGCCCTCTTGAAAAAATATGGACGGGAAAATATTTTGCGATATTTTTACCACATGTACGCCATCATTGACGTCCTGATTATTAAGCAAATTGAGCATATTAAAAAGCAAAATTACAACCAAAGTTTGGATTTTGATCGTGAAATCAAAATGACGAAAGATGGAGGCAAACAGTCGCCGGTCGTGGGTTTTATAGTTATTGCAACGTTTAGGGATTTTTCCTTATGGAATGCTAGGTCTTCTGAAGGTACGTGTTTATTTTGTTGTTACGTCATCAAAATAATAATCCATTGTAAATTTTGAGTAATAAATTATGTAAGTTAGTATAATTTTATTGTAATAATATATTATTTTTGTCGTTGTGTTTCTTTAGTAATTGGAACGATGTTTGAAGCAGCAAAGGCCGGTGTGCGGTACTTTCCGTGCATAGCTAGTTCAGTCTATCTGATCAACAGTAAGTTTTTTTAAAAAATAAGCTTAGGGCAAAACTAGTAAATAACACTTTTTTAAAACGGTCAAAACTAGTAAATAACACTTTTCAAAACGGCCAAAACTAGTAAATGACACTTTTTAAAAATAGTCAAAACTAGTAAATAGCACTTTTTCAAAATGGTCCAATCTAATAAACAACACTTTTTCAAAACGGGCAAAACTAGCAATTACCTAACCCCTTTTCAAAACGGTCAAAACTAGTAAATGACCCTTTTTCAAAACGGTCACAACTAGTAAATTACACTTTTTCAAAACGGTCAAAACTAGTAAATTACACTTTTTCAAAACGGTCAAAACTAGTATATAAATTACACTTTTTCAAAATGGGCAAAACTATTAAATAACACTTTCAAAACATTGAAAACCAAGTATTTTACCGTTTTTAAAAGTTTAAAATTAGTTTCAGATTTCATTTTTAGCTCTTTATTTAATATATGAATGCTCTTTTTTATTTTTTCGATTTGTAGCCAACCGATTTCTGTCAATGGTATTTCGTCTAGTAAAGCCAATAATCTCGTCACAAGCCTACACCGTCGATTTCTATGACACGGACAGGTCAAAGTGGTCAACCGTTCTAACAGAGGACATTGACCCAGGTCAACTCACCCCAGCATTTGGTGGAACCAAAATTGTTAAAATATGATTATTTTTTAGCCGGATTTGTTGGTTACTTTGTTACTTAATACTTTTATAGGGGAAAATAAGCTCGTAAAATTGTAGCCAAGAATTCTGTTTCTTTGCTGTCTGTTTGTTAAGTGATTAAAAATGTAAATGTTGGTTGTTGTTACAGAATAAAGTTTTCGATTGTTCAATATTATTTAATTGCCAAGTAAAAATATAATAGTACGTATTTTCTATTTTAATATGTCCAATCTGTTGTGGCACAAACACGTTCTTTTTACTACAAATGTAATGCTAACTCAACTATACATTTATTTCAATTTTCCTTCCCTGATTGTATTATTTATTTGACAAGAAATTCTAAAATTGAATGACTTTTGAAGCCCAGAGCAGTAGAAGAATGGAAAACACAAAAAGGGCCAAGATCCAAATTACAGTCAAAATGTACACGAGCATGTCCAAGGAAAATTTCCTGTGAAATAATGAGATATCCTAGAAAAAAAAACAGATAAAGTAAAATTTACAATAGTTAAATAATTTAAATATTTTATTTTTGTAAATAATTTTGAAATAATTCGTCTTACTAAATCAAAAACAGCGGCAATGATCAAAGCCTTTGTAATAGGGCTCAAATCCTTTGGGAAGTTGGCGCCCAAGCAGTTTTTTAAAATCGGGATCACTGCCCTATTCTCGCCACTACTCCCGCCTTTAAAAATGTGTCCCACAATATTATGGCGTGGATCTCGAATAGGAAATTTTGAATTATTGCAAGCGAGGAGGGGACACCAGCTTCCGGGGCACTTTCCTAAGATCTTGAAAATATTCGAGTAGTTCTCATCGTCAATTTGAAAGCGGGGTGTGCAGTCCGTGGACGAGTCTCTCACTTGCCCAATGAATTCCCCTTTGGCTAAGTGAATGCGAGTATTTGCAAGGCGCAACTCGGACAGTTCCGCCACATTGTAAATGTTTGAAGCTACCGCCTCCTGCGTCGGCGGTTTTCTGGAACAACAGCGCAGGCGCTGGCGCTCAATTGTATAGAGAAGCTCCCCAAGGACAGAGAATACGTAGATGCAGTAGCGCCTTTGCATGCCTCGCCAAGAGCTGTTTTTTTAAAATTAATTGTTTTGAAAAAATCCATCCATTTACATTTAACCTATATAGAACTGGGAAACTATGAAAGGAATGCTTTGCAAAAATACTTTTTTCTTGAAATTTACTTTTTTAAAACAATCAAAACTAGAAAAAATTTTCAAAGGCAATCAAAACTAGAAACAATATTTTGAACACCATTCAAAACCAGCAAATGAGACTTTCAAAAAGGTCAAAATTAGAAGAAATTAACATTTTTAAAAAGAGGCAAAACAAGGAATTAACATTTTTAAAAACGTCAAAACAAGGAAAAAATTTTCAAAAAGATGTAAAACAAGCAATTAACATTTTCAAAAACGTCAAAACAAGGAAAACATTTTCAAAAAGATGTAAAACAAGGAATTAACATTTTCAAAAACGTCAAAACAAGGAAAACATTTTCAAAAAGATGTAAAACAAGGAATTAACATTTTCAAAAACGTCAAAACAAGGAAAACATTTTCAAAAAGATGTAAAACAAGGAATTAACAGTTTTAAAAAGATGTAAAACAAGGAATTCTCATTTCCAAAAAAATCAAAACAAGGAATAACATTTTCAAAAAGACGTAAAACAAGGAATTCACATTTTCAAAAAGATGTAAAACTAGAAATAGTACCGTTTCGAAAAGGTTAACCTATTCGCAACACATTATTTCCAAATGCTATAATACGTACACTCTACCAACTCACACATCATAAACGCATCATTTTAGCCAAAAAGTGAGTCCTATTTGCCGCATCATAATCGCATTATAATCGCATCATAATCACATCATGATCGCATCATAATCGCATCCTAATCGCATCGTAATAGCATCATAATCGCATCATAATCGCATCATAACCGCATCTGGATCTCATCTTACACCCATGTAGCATGATGCGGTTAAGATGGGTGTAAGATGAGATCCAGATGCGGTTATAATAGGAATTTCATTATTATGATGCAATTATGATGCGATTATGTGGCAAATAGGACTCACGTTTTGGCTAAAATGATGCGTTTATGATGTGTGAGTTGGTAGAGTGTGCCTAATACTTACTTTGAACCGCAATCGATATTTTCGCCAGCAAAAAAGATGGGGTTTCCATCCTTATCGTAAATGACGTAGCAGCTGCTAATGCTCATTTCCGTCGTAAAAGGAAGCCCAGAAACGCGCTCAATATAAATTGCCTCAAGGCTGTCCAGAATACTGAGCCCAAATGCGGTTACCATGACTGATGCTTCTTTATGAATATCCGCGATAGCTTTTAGTTGGCTTGACTCGCTTGACTCCGTTAAGCCGGTTAAACTTGTACTTCCCGTGAGGCCATGCTCCATAGGAAGTGAATAAAAGGGGACAGGGGCGTCAAACTTGTGGGCTTTTCTCTCCAATCCATCCTCTCCCCCTGCACTTGTTTTCTTCATATTTCCGTCAAAAACTATTTACGTGGTTCAGATTTTGATAATAATTTCAATTTGCTAAATTAATTAGCAATTAAAGCAAAGCTAATTTAAATTAGCACTTAGCACACGACGCGACGCGCGACGGTTAAAATAATTTGAAAAATAATGAAAGACAAATTTAATGAAAAGTACAAAAACAAATTAAAAACAGCACACAAAATATCTAAAAGCAGCAGCCGGTAATTTTGTACGCACACAGTTAGGTAGATAGCTTATTTTGCATTTATTTTTTAACAAATTGACAGCCAGTTAAATTATTACAAATAAATTATAATATTTCATTTGTTATTCGTTTGTTCTTTTCTTGTTCCTGGGTCCTAGATCGTGGGTCAATCCAAAGTCCAAACCCAAAGCCAAACAATACCAAAATAATTTAAATTTTTTATTCAAAAAAACATTAAACTTTCGCGGAACTTTTGTTGAAAAAAGCAGAGATTAATTTTAAAGAGTCTCAAAGTAAGTTTGAAAATAAGTTTTTTACAAATATTTTTAAGATTACACTAAAATTGTTTTATTTGCAGCTGGCCAAGATTAGTAGCTACGGCAAAAAATAATTCATACAGTTATTATTACAATCATAAGCGAAATACAGTTCGTATAGCAGACGTTACAAGTTTTATGCAATTAAGCGTTCAACTCCCTCAGCAATTTGTTTTTTTACCCAAAAAAGCACAGAAAATATTTAAATATTTCACACACAAAAATCACCAACGAAAATGCGCTCAGAAGTCCAAAGTAGGCAAAAATAATGCCAACGTCAGACTTGTTCAAAGACAGCCGCTTAACGTGGTCCTCATTATTATTGTATGCATCAGCATAGCTAGTGGTTCCATCTGTGAAATCCGAAAATCGGATACTTTCCCATTCTTTCCAAAGCCAGTAAATTCCTGAGGACAGAAGAGCCTTCATTTGATTGGGAACCCACCGGTGATATTTATGACCGCCGGTTGGTAAGGCTAAAATTGCAGGGCGTTCAAGTTCCATGTCTTTGTCCTTGAAATTATGTGCAAACTTTAAAGGTGAATACTTTGCCATTAGTTTTTTAAACGTTTTCAAGTACAGGCCAATTTGGCCCCCTTTTACAACAAATACAACTTTTGAATCCTTTTTAAAATCTAAGCTACTTACTTTCCTTTCAAAATCTTTAGCACACGTGTGGGCACTGTTCTGCCAAATGCTTCTTTGGCGCCTCATAATTTCCCGAACGCTAACGTTGGCTTGTAGCAATGACTGGGTCAGTGCTTCAACCCAATTAAAGGGAAATTCGCACTCAGACTGAAGCGAGCATTCTTTCTGGTCATTGTAGCTCTTTATAGTACTAAGACTTCTTCCAGATGAGCTTTTAATAATTTTATTACACTTACTAGCCGGAATAAAACCATAGAATTTAAAATTATCTAAAGCATCAAAACTTGAATTGAACGTCCAATTTGTTTCGTAGGGGTGCTGTATAGTAAAGTCAGATTTAAGGCAGCCTTTGTAGCCATTAGTTAAAATAATTGCGATCATAAGCCAAAATAATAGTGTCCCACTTACCACACGTTTCACTTGGGTCACTTTAGTACGAACAATTATCGTTTCAACCGAAGCTTGTTCCCCTAAAACAGCAAACATGGTCGCCCAATTTTTAAAAACGAGGAGCAATATAAAGAAAACGCTATGCCTTCCACTATCTAGGCTTTCAAAAATAGCTAATAAAAACGATAGTACGGTAATTGTGCCCAATACTATGATCCAGACTGCCTTGTCTAATGGACTCGTAAAAATTTCGTAGGACGTTTTATCCCTTTGAACGTTATAGGACGTAATGAACTTGTACAAGCTTGTTTGGCCTACCGGATATAGTGTGTAGCTATTCTTAACAAATTTGTCGTTTAAGTTGAAGGGTACTGAAATAAAGTTGAATATAAAGGAACCACGTAGGAAGTATTTAGAATGGTTGTAGGTGTTAATCCATGACGTATTTTGCTTCAAGGTCAAAAATTTATAAATGGCGTCCAAAATAGGACTGGGATTTATTCGATGGAAAGGCGAATTAATTTCTTTGGCCTGAAAGCCAATCAAATACTCAATGGATGTTTGCCCAAGCAATTGGCTCGTCCAAGTAAAGTTGGCTCCGTTGGCAATGAATTCTTCGTAGCTCTGCATAGCTTGTGAAAAACAATCTTTTGTTTTTGTATCCTTTTTGCACTTGTACAAGTCTACCCGGCTTTCCAAATGGGGCTTCGTGTAATTTTCGAGTGCTATAAGGTTTCTTGGACCGACTTTTGCAAACGTAAATTCGTAGGAATATTTAAGCTCCTTGTACAGCAAATGGACAGTGATTCGAGCATGGATTTTTGCGTTATAGTTTATGTTTTCAAATATTTGTATGGCACTATTATAGTGTGAACTACCGAGGCAGCGCTCATTTGATAAAATGGTAACGAAATTCGGAAAAGTGTGTACGTCCATTAAGGGACCCAACACAGTTTTGTTTCTAAAATCGAATTCTGGGCTTATTTCTTTGTCACAAGTATTTATAATTGTGATAGCAGAGTGGCAGGTAATGACGCCTCTGCCTTTGGTGATTATAGGATAAAGTATCTGCCATTTTAAACTGGGAATTTTAAACAGTGTTTTTGACACAATTATGGGATTTAACATTTGTGTGAGATTGTATTGATCTTTACTGTCATCTAAAAAGATGTGAAAGGAGCAACTTTCCATATACTTACTATCAGTGATTGGTTTCGTGTCGAGAATTTGTACGGGCTTTGCTAGAATTACTGTAGTTGTTGCCACACAGATGGATAAATATATTGCTTGAGCTACTGTAAGCAGTACAACAATATAAAACGACATTGCAATGCAATAATGGTGTCAAACTGAAATTATTTTAAAAATTGTTACGTCACGCTTATACCTTTGAATCGGAAGGCAATGTTTCGCAGTTTGAATCCCATAAAAAGTTTTTTGTATCTACGTGGGGTTAACAGATTGGTTGCCTATAGTAGGAAGTGTGAAACAAAATGAATTAAATTATGGCATTGCTGAGTGACTCTCTGTCATTGCAAACACGCCCTTTTGGAAGGGCTTACATCATAAAATATTAAAACCAGACATTTATTCTTTAATAATCAAAAGCACTTGTATAAATCTCAAAAACTTCGTAACTTGTCAAATAAATGAGCAACTGTCGGTTGAACTAGTACGTACACTCGTAAGTATACACCTGTAGTATTGGAATCGATAAGAAAGTATTACCTTGTGTTTCAACGTAACTTTTCTTGTTAATTTAAATAAATTATGTAAAAAGAGATATATGCTCCTGGAGTATCCACGTGGTACTCGTAAAATTTAGCTTGTATGTGCAAACACTAATAATTATTTTACATTTCGTCGTTTTAGATTCTCGTCATTTCCTGATTTTCTTGAGAAAGTAGAAAGCTTTCACAGGCAGCCACAAATTCGTCCAAATATTCCAAATGGTTGTGACTCCCTTTGGGAACTTCGTGTAACCTGATCATAAAATCAAAATACATAATACTATTTAGTATTTTAAATCAACTTTGATTAACTAAATCAAATAAATTCTAAAGTTACTTGAAATCCTTGATTAATTTCCCGTATTCCACAGAATTCTCAGTAGGAACCACGACATCTTGCGTACTTCTAATGTACAATGTGGGAGCATGGATGTTTTTGAGCTCACCGAAGCAAAATTCATTGAACGTATTGCTTGTGGACTCGTCAGTAACATGTTTTTTCATGTCCCGTAGCATTTTCATTAGATATGGTTTCCCATAAGTATCCAGTGTTACTTGTAGGTGTGAAGGCTCCCAGCTTTCCAATTTTACAGTTGCTTTTTTTGAAATTAAAAAAAGGATCAAAACCCTCTTCAAAAATATGTGGTAATAAAATGTTTGCTGTAGGACTGGTCCTATTACCATTCATTATTTTACTCAGCCCGGCATTAAATTTGCAACTCGGGAATGGAGAGCTGCACATGATCAGTTTTTCAATGTTTTGGGGATTTGCTGCTGCAAGCAGTGCCCCAGACACACCTCCGCCGTTGTAGCCAATCAGGGAGTACTTGTCGTATCCTAATTCCTAAAAATAGGCGTTTACTTACGAAATGTTTTGCTTTATTATACGATGTCATTGATATTTTGAAAAAGACTAACCTTCATTAAAGTCCCCGCCAGACGTGCGTCGGTAAGTAGGCTGTACTGTGTTAAAACGTTTCTGTCAGGTGGTCGACTTTTTCCACAGCCTTGAGGATCCCATGCAATTAGCGTGAACTCCTCTAAATTCATTTTTTTGACAACAGGATGAAAATTCATGGCAGCAGAACCTATAAAAATCAAATTTTAGTTGATAATTCGTAGGTACCACAATTTTAAGACTTTTTAATACGTGATGTTTGTAAATTCTTTGATTATACATTACCGAGAAACCCAGGGAGGCACAAAGCAACGTGGGGACCATTTCCTTTTTCCCAGCTAAGATTTTAACCATGAATCAACGTTTTGTTCTCCACTGCTGAGGCTGAAGATGTTGAAAATAATTTAAATCCGTCAAAAATGGTTTTTGAGTAACTCGGTTCAACTTGATTCCTCTTTGAACTGGAATGAAAACGAATACTTCTATTATTAAGCGTTCGGAAAAACATTTTCCTTGTAAATATCTACTACCCACATCGGTGTTTACCCAAGTAATGAAAGTAAAAATAATTATTGTTTATTCTAATGAGAGTCATAAGAAAATACAGCAAGCAATGTCCCTACAGTACAAAAGCCTGTCTAAGATTGTCTAATTCAGTCAGTATTTAAACCCTTAAATAGCCGTTTAATATAATGAATAGAAGAAAAAGCTGTCAAAAATAGCTGAGTCTCTGTTGAAGCCATTGACCGAGAACGAGAGAAAAAGTTGTTTCGGAGAGCAGATTAAATAAGTAGTTGCTGCGAGCATGGAAAGCGTTGAAAGGTCGACTAGTATTTCTCAATTGCACAAGAAACTAGTATTACAAAGGTGTCGTTGTTTTAATACCTGCTAGCGTAAGATCTCCTGGCGGCTTGGTGAAAGTTATGTCAGGCGAAAATTAAAACATCAACTAGCGCTTCGCCTGCCCAGCAGTCAAAAAATTAAACAACAGCAGAAACTCGCCTTGCGTGTGAAAGTTAGAGATGGCGGGAATTTAGCCACGACATTAATGTCAGACGGCACTCAACCTGGAAGCAGACATTAAGACCTTGATTTCATTTGCGGGTTTATTCATAGTTAACTTTAACTGTAGTCAGTTTATCCGTGATTAGCGTGTGAAATCCCCACTAACCATAGGTAAAAACAAAAATTCCCACTAACCATGTTTTTACCTATGGTTAGTGCGGAATTTTCACGCTAATAATCGATAAACTAACTTGGCAGAAAAATGAACTGATGCAGAAGTCACTGTTGACACTGTTTGAAGAATAGGCGAGATAAAAATTAAAGTGAGTAGGAAAATAGTAGTGACTTTCAGTAAACTGAGTGACGGAGAACTAGTTCTACACAGAAAAAACATTACGGAAACGGAAAGATAGACCGATTTACATTAACCCAGACCTACCGGCGGAAATACCGAAGACAATTCGAAGAACGAGAGGCAAGACGGAAAGAAGGGAATTCAACGGAAGAACGACAGACATCGCAAACAGATACGAACTGACCACAGCACCTTCAACTTCAAAATCGTACCCAATCTTCAACTCAGCTAAACGGTCAATTACTGCTTTAGACCACCTCAAAATTACGAAAAAAGCAAATTCGATAAAGATACAATAACAACATTTCCCATCCCTCAAGGAAATCAAAAACTGATATACCTTGCTATGATAACATGAACTGTATACTCTAAACTTTTCTTGATAATTTGAATAACGCAAGATGGCCAAGCCAAGGATCACATATCAATACTTGTTTTCTTGTATTCAATTAGAATTGTAATGTGGAATTGTGGGATACATTCACTTAACGTATGGACTTCGGTTAGATCGCTCGTTATATTGAATAAAATTATTATTATTATTATAAACTAACTATAGTTAAAGTTAACCATGTATAAACGTGCAAGGGAAATCAAGGTCTAATGCAACTCCAGAGTTGTCTTACTAGTCAGCTGGCTACGAATCTGAAGTTTCAGTTCTAGTATCTCGATTGCAATTAAACTTTAAAGTGAAAAACAGTCGAATTCTAATACAATTACCGTAAATTCTCTTTTACTACGCGGGTCTCCAATACTACGCGGGTATCTAACAGTACGCGGGTCACCGTAAGTATTGTTAGTGTTTAAGTGATCAGAAATTAGTGTAAGCCTAACTCTTTAGCACTGAATAGCTTGAATTAAATGACACATTTTTTTAAGCTGCTTAAAAGTGTCAATGTTTTTGTTTTTATCCTGTTTATTCTAACCAAATTTAGAGTAGTAAAACGGTTAGTTTGAATAAATCGCGGGTCTCTATTAATATGCGGGTCTCTAATTGTACGCGGGGGTCCGAGGAGCTGAAGGGAATGGTACGCGGGCGTTCTATTAGAGGATTTACGGTAATTATCCTGTGTTGATTGAGCTTTTAGTTTTCTGGTTTTTCGTTTTCTCGTGCCCGAGTGTACACAAAATCCATTATAATTTCTAATACTTAACAAAATAACTGATTTGTATAGTAGTTGAATCAAGATTGTGGTAAAGTGTAGTTGTACCTATTATGTCAGTTACTAATGACACCAACCTGTTTTACTTGTTAAGTATAATAGATAACTGACTTGTAGATACTAGCAAAACATATATACCTGTAGTTATACAGGAAACAGATGTTATACAACAAAATAATAATACACATATTTGTTCCTGGGCGAAGTCATAAGGGATTTGAGAATCATCTCGTATTTCCTCTAGTACCACTAAATTCGACTGTTACTTAAAATATTATTATTAGTAATCACCTGTGCAATTATTAATTGTAATTTCGTAATATCTACAAGTCGGCCACCAAAAAACAAGCCGTAGAAATACAGCAGGTTGTAAACTTGTAGTTTACCAGTTAAGTGTATGCTTGCAATCACACTTGATCGCGATCACTGAACTGTTAAATCGGTTAGCTACTAAGTAATTAGGTTAAGTTAAGTCAATTTCTAAACCAAAATATTTTCCGGAGTCCGGATATCGAGAACTAAACTTTGAACGTAGCTTTGAACTGCTATGCTGGTAGAGGTAGAATAGTGACAAAAATTAGAATTTCTCACTTGAATCGGCCTGCTTCGATTTAACAGGCTAATAGAAGTACTTTAGTTTTAATTACAAGATTAAGATTAAACAAAAATAACTTGATTCCTGCCTTATCTGTTGAGGTTTTAATAATGTTTTCGTCTGCGTTAGTGCGTTATAGGGGATAAATGGACAGGCCAGGCAAAATTTCCGCCGTCATTTCCCCAGCCAACCTTGTCTGACGACAATCCGCCTGGGCAAAGGTGATCTGCACGATCATCATAGATAGATGGTCTACCCTCAGATTAGTCTGAGCAGACCGATAATCTAACGTTAGCAAATATTAAAACATCGACGCCAAAGCTATTTTTTACACCCCAACATTTTTCTTAATATAAGCCCAATAACATTCTGATTGTAATAAAATGATTTCAGTATCAGTGCAGTCTCTAAGTTTTCATTCCATCGGATGGCCGGCTATCTTCATTTACAAAAAAATTTGTGTTACGTAATAAAATTAAAAGTGAAATTATTTCGTCTAACTAGTTATTGTAAAGTAGTATAGGTAATACATCTACGCATAAAAAAGTTGCATTGCAAGATTGCAGAGCTACAAATGCCATAACAGCATTCTTTATTTCCAGGTAAGTGCAGGTGTTTTTAGTTATTTTTTATGCAGCATGACTGAACTTATATTTCTTAAGAAACCTCATAGCTTCGCCGTGCACAAAATAAGCGTTTCTTTTATTGCTTTTCCATCAATTAAAACGCCAATAAAGTGAGGAAAACTGCGCAAATATTTATTTTCAAAGACAAAATGATTTTAATATTTCTGACTACCTTGATTTAAATTGCTGCTAAACCTGTCTGATCTTATAATTTACACAAAGGTGTAATTCACCGTGAGAAAATAATTATGCTCCCTCACAGGTTGTTTAATTGAAACCCTCATGCAATATGGAATAACTGGGCAATTACAAGTATAAACTGGACTGTTTATTACATATAAGCTACACACTATATTGTATTTTTTATAAACAAAAGTACCTCTATAAAATTAAACGATAAAAACATTAATGATGAGTAATAATAATTATACAGAATAATCACAGCTTTGCGCCACCACCGTAGAATATATGACTGAGCTTAATTTCTTCTTAGTAAACCGCATTTTTCATATAGCTCACTTTCGTCCCACCGAATTCCGGGGTGAGTTGATCCGGGTTAATTCGCTCCAGCAAAGCAGCTGACCATTTTTCCTTGTTAATGTCGAAGCAATCGATGGGGTAGTAGGGCGATGCAATCAAGGGGTACATGAGCTTAAAGACCGATTCAATTACTTTGTTTGCTAGAAATCAAAATACATATCGAAAACGAATGAAATGATTATATTTAATTATTTATAGTTATTATTTTTAAGTATTTGAAATAAAAAAAAAGCATTTTTATTACTGTTTATAACTAGAATGTGGGTAGCAAAAATAGGAAAGTAGGTCGTGACCACTTTGGCGGCTTCAAACATTGTTGAAATAACTGTAAATAAAACAAAACCAATTAATATTGCATTTTTTTCAACTTTGGCAGTATTTACCCTTTTCGAAACGGTGCTGTATCCAGTTTTACAGCTTTCTTAAAGTGTTAATTTCTTGTTTAGACCTTTCTAAAAGTGTTAATTTCTTGTTTAGACCTTTATGAAAAAATTAATTTCTTGTATAGACCTTACTAGAAGTGGTAATTTCATATTTAGACCTTTTTGAGTGTTAATTCATCGTTTTATATCTTTTTGGAAACGTTAGTGCCTTATTTTAACCTTTTAAGTGTTAATTTCTTGTTTTACATCGTTTTGGAAATGTTAATTTCTTGTTTTAAATCTTTTTGAAAAAAGTTAATTTCTTGTTTTACATCTTTCTGAAAATGCTAATAACTTATTTTGACCCATTTGAAAGCCTTAGCTACTGGTTTTTGAATGCTTTTGAAAATGTAATTTCTAGTTCTGATCGTTTTGAAAAAGTTAATTTCTAGAAAAATCTGATTTGTAAAGCATTTTTTTCATGGTTTCTGAGTTGAGAATAGGTTAAGCATTTGGCTCGAATTTTTGAACTAATTTAGCATACCAACGGGGGATTTAGCCACCCATAGTGACACGTCCTTGAAGCTCGCAATGATAATGATCCCAACGGGTAGAACGTGCCCATCCTTCCCCACACACTTATTCTCGACCATGTCCGTGTACTGAATATTCGGACACTCTGTCCGGATCCTCTCGATTTGCTTCTTCATTAAGAACTCGGATTTGGCCGCCAGGAAATAGAGGTAGCGAAGGAGCATGGGCTTGTTGTACTTTTTAATCACGGCAGCAAAATCAACACCGTTCCCGTTAAATGTGACCACTGTCACGATTATAGGATCACGATAGAAAAAATTTAATTAATTAAATAAGAACAAAGCCATTGAAAAACAAAAGTAGTTTTAATTGTAATTATATAAATACACACTATTTAGGTAAGTTAAAAAAAAGCTACCTGGCTGTCCATATTTACTCATAGCATCGATGTACACTGGGAATTCTTGAGCCAGACCAGGAAAGAGCGTCTCTTTGTCCCCCTGCACCATACTCTCAATGTCGTTTGCCTTCCACCATTTGATCGTCTGCATAGTAACACGAATTAAACACAATTTTTGCGTGTGTTACTCTCCTATTTATAATTCTTTTAATTATTCGATAAATTTTGCATTTAAAAATAAGAAGTATATAAATATGTACGTACCTCTCGAATATACGACTCTGTCCGGGATGGCTTGAAGCCGTGCCCTGTAAGTAAAGTCATTTTTGTAGAATTAATTGTCATTAGTTCTAAAGCTAACGAAGAAAAATAGGTATAACAAGTTTTTTTAATTTCTTAACCTATTCGAAACTGGCAAACTAGGGAAAAAATGCTTTACAAAAATCTTTAATTCTATAAATTAACTTTTTCAAAACGGTCAAAACTAGTAAATAACACTTTTTAAAACAGTCAAAACTAGTAAACAACACTTTTTCAAAACTGTCAAAACTAGTTAGCAATACTTTTTCAAAACGGTCAAAACTAGTCAATAACACATTTTCAAAATGGTCAAAACTAGTGAATAACACTTTTTCAAAACGGTCATTACTAGTAAATAACATTTTCAAAACGGTCAAAGCTAGTAAATAACACTTTTTCAAAACGGTAAAAACTAGTAAATAACACTTTTAAAAGGTTAGAAAACTAAAAATTACCCTTTTAAAATGGTCAAGACTAGAAATTTTTCAAAAACATTCAAAACTAAGTACATTACCATTACAAAAAGGTTAACTCACTTTTTAGCCACTGGATTAAATAGTAATCATCATCGTACTTGCTATCGCTCGTAATCACGTCAGCTAGGCGACTTCGAAGCTGCAAAAATACAAACAAAATGGTAATTTACGTGTTAACTGATAAGCACTCACTGTTTTAACATTGCCTTTAGCCAATAACGTGTTCTTAAAATTGTTTATAAAACTATTGACTGGCCTTCGCAAGCTACGAGCAAAAAACAATTATGGGCACTAAAAGTGACAACAATAAGAAAACAACACTAATTTGAAATGTTTTTTAATTCAAGCAAGTAGTTAATACATTGTTGTTAATTTACATACCTCCTTTACGAGCCTCGTGAGTTCGTCATTAGTTCTCCCACCGGAACTCATAGTTTCCTTTTTAATGTGATTTTCTTTGGAATACACTGCGGAAATGGCACGTGGCTCCCAGTGGGCTAATTAGCAGTATAAATAATAAATAAACAACAATAATGAAAGAAACTTGGTCACTTTGCACTCTTGCACACCTGTGGAAATGCAATACTGCAATACAATGTGACAAAAATTATTTTTCCTTTGTGAGCTGGGCTTTTTGCTGTGGGCTGCGTGGGTTGCTTGTTGCTTCTTATTCTGCGTTGTTTTAATGGAGAAGATTGGCTGAAGGTTAGAGTTGCACTGAGGATGAGTGCCTCTGCTGGTCTATGATGCGATGGTTATACAGCTTGGCTCTGTAATATCTGTAAGCCATTCGTGTTGCTCACAGTCAGTGAGGGAGTGCTTTCATTGTCAGGGTCAGTGTCAGTAGTCGTAGGGATTTATCTGTAGGTACAACATTCGAAATAAAAATCAAGGCTTCGCTTTGCTAAGTGCTTTGCTTAGAAACACGAAAGGAGAGACGCCAAATGGTAAAAAGTTGGTTGGAATGTGTAATTTTTGCGAAGTAGATTATCTGACTAAGGTGTACCGTAAATCCTCTTTTACATATATATACGCGGGTCTCTAATTGTATGCGCTGGGGTCCGAGGGCCTGAATGGAATAATGCGCGGGTCTCCAATAGTACGCGGGTCACCGGAAGTATTTTTGGTCTTTAACCTTTTCGAAACGGTAATATATTTAGTTTTAAATGTTTTTGAAAGCAATCATTTCTAGTTTTTTGACCTTTTAAAAGTGTTATTTACTAGTTTCGATCGTTTTTAAAAAGTGTCATTTACTAGTTTTGACCGTTTTGAAAAAGTGTTGTCTAGTAGTTTTGACCGTTTTGAAAAAGTGTTGTCTAGTAGTTTTGACCGTTTTGAAAAAAAGTTATTTACTCGTTTTAACTATTTTAGAAAAAGTGTTATTTAGTAGATTTGGCTGCTTTTGAAAAACTGTTGTTTACAAGTTTTGACTGTTTTGAAAAAGTGTTATTTACTAGTTTTGACCTTTTTGAAAAACTGTTGTTTACAAGTTTAGACTGTTTTGAAAAAGTGCTATTTACTAGTTTTGACCCTTTTTATTGAGTACATTTATGAAAGTAAACACATTGTAAAGCATTCTTTCCATGGTTTCCCAGTTCCGAATAGGTTAAGTGTACAGAAATTAGTGTAAACCTAACTTTTTAGCCACTGAATAGCTTGAATTAAATGACACATACTTTTAAGTCGCTCAAAAGTGTCAAAATTCTTGTTTTTAGCCTGTTTATTCCAACTAAATTCAGAGTAGTAAAACGGTTAGTTTGAATAATACGCGGGTCTCTATTAATACGCGGGTCTCTAATTGTACGCGGGGGTCCGAGGGGCTGAATGGAATAGTGGGCGGGCTTTCTATTAGAGGATTTACGGTAGATTATCTGACGGTGTAGATTCCTTTGGAATATTGTTGTTCTTTTGGGATAAAATAAAGGAGGCTGGCCAGTCCTGCAGCGATGTAATTGTTATAATCATTCCTACCTCTTGTAGCTCGTCAGCTCTTCTACTATTACGGAAACACGTTTTATTTTTTTTTTGTTGATTTAGTTATGTATATGTATTATGTACGTCATTCATTAGTGGATTATGTGGTGTAGCGTTTTTGCGGTGGTGAGGTGGGTCGATGTCGATGCGACGGTGCCCTGGGTAAAACGAGATTATTATTGTTACATTCTTGGAAGCAATTTTTTGTGACATAAGGAGCAAAATGAGGGAAAACTGTGGTTGCCTAACATCCTGTTAAATGCCGTGTGTTCCAGCAAAAAGAATTATATTCACAGGGGAAGATGGTGGCTGGTCATTGCTTTCCACTCAGTGTGATTTTTCTACTATTTTTTTATTTTTTGACTACTGCGAATAAGAACACTTTTGACAATGGAAGATACAGAGGTCCATTTCCATTGATTTTCCTAATTTCCTACAAATTTAATTCCCATTGCGTGACAGACGTCACTTATTTGAATTTGAATTATTGACACAGACGTGTTATTAAAATGAATGAATGATAGTTCATGCTTACAATTAGATGATGTGTGCTAGAATTGTGAATAAAATTACAGTTTTTTCTAATTAAATAAATTATTACTGCTTACCTGTCGTGGTTCAATATTATTTTAAAAGCATAGTAAATTACCTACTGAAATACTTATATAGTAATCGCAAGCCTGAACCTGAAGTGCAAGATTATTATTTAATGACGAGCCGAAGAATAGTCAGTGACGACACAATAATTTATGGTCCTTAACACCGTGCTTCGCATTTGGTACCCTATTCATAACAAAGAAATAGTACTCCAAGCTAAATTATAATTGCGGCATTTTGCACCATTTGCAGTTATGAGATTTGCACCTTTAAAAAAAGATTATCTAATGATTATATGCACCTTTTCTAAAGCATATAGGGAATTCACAACTTGCATCTTCTAGAATCATGTAAATATGACGTCTTGTATCTTTTGAAAAGAGTGAGTAGGACGTTTTGTTTCTTTCAGAAACATATAAATAGGACAATTTGCCTCTTCCAGAAACGTGTAAACAGTGTTTTGCTCTTTTCAGAACCGTGTAAACACAGTGTTTTGCTCTTTTCTGAAACGTGTAAACACAGTGTTTTGCTCTTTTCTGAAACGTGTAAACAGTGTTTTGCTCTTTTCAGAAACGTGTAAATAGGACCATTTGCAACTCTCAGAAGCATGTAAATAGAACGTTTAGCTCTTTCAAAAACGTGTAAATAGGACAATTTGCCTCTTCCAGAAACGTGTAAATATGACTTTTTGCAAGTTCAATTATAAAAATTGAAGTAATAATCACAATGTACATACGAAGTTTGCAGTTTCGGAAAATATTGTATTAATTATTACTTTTTGTTTTCAAAACAGACAAAACAGCTTAATTAAAATTTTAAGTATACAATTATTAATTATACATACAGATATTCCTTCAGTGCCTTTCAATATGCGTCAAATGGCTTCTTAAAAGACAATCTGCATTCGATGCACACGTAATTCTCTTTGTTTATATTTTTGCACTACCCTAATGCGTGGGGACTCGAGGAACGGATTACGTGTAGGCGAGAGCTACATAACTGCCTGCTCAAAACAGGTTTTCATTTTTTCAAATACTTTTTGACAGAGCAACTGAGCTCAGGACGTGTTTTTCTGTGTATATCTACATTTTAGAACTCAATATGATGAGAATTCGATTTATTTTGAATGTAATTGCAGCATTTATACGTATGTACGTACACGTGGAATTATCTTTGTTCATAAATTTGTATATATCTATTCAAGTTGAATTTTTGCTTCTTTGATATAGTAGGTACTTAATTACACTACTTTTTTTACTGTATTTCGCTGGGGATTTCCACCAGTTAGCAGCTGTTAGGACTCGACTGGCACACCTCACACGATGACGATGACGCAAAATGATTCAGATTTTTTTTGTAAATTAAAAGTTGTTTTAAGCAGCCTTTGTGACTGACTTTTCTTCTACGTTCACTCTTTACTACAGTGTATGTAGATTCTGCACTCATTTGTTTCCGCGTAGTGCAGCCAAAACCGCAATGTCTTTGTCTCTATTGCGGTGTCTTTACTTGCACTTGATAAATGTATAAGGAGGTGTTACATAGTAAACTTGATATTGAATTGCTGTTTTTAAAAAAAACACACATTCTCAGAATCCCCTGCTATTTCCTGGCCTAGTTTTGTATAAGGAAAACTTAAAATGCATTAACTGTAAAAACAAAAATGGGTGATTTAATCATGTTTTGGTTTGTTCTTTGTATAGGTATATGTAATAATGTGACAACAAATCTCTAATAAATCACATGTAGTTACTGTATTTACCTGTTGGCTGATGCTGCCATACTAGGTAGTTTATAAACACGCTTTGAAAAACTGTTGTTTTGGAATTAGACTTTCAAGAAGTTGCTTTTGTACTAAATTGACACTTTTATTTTTAAAATGGTCTTTTAGTAGCAATTAACACTTTCGAAGAAGTGTGACTTTAGAAATAGGAAATACATATTTTAAAAAAATGTTTTTATAGCAATAAAAGCTTGTTAAAAACTGCAATTGTAGTATAATTGTAGAAACCAGCAGTTTTAAAAAGTGTTTTTATAGCAGTTAAAGATTTTTAAAAATGAATTTACAGAAACCACCTCTTTTAAAAAGTGTTTTTAAGCAATGAAAGCTTTTACAAAATTGCAATAATTATAGAAATAGAAACCAGTAGTTTTGAAAAGTGTTTTTATAACAGTTAAAGATTTTTAAAAATGCATTTACAGAAACCAGTACTTTTGAAAAGTGTTTTTATAGCAATGAAGGCTTTCAAAAAAATGCATTTATAGAAAATAGTAGTTTTAAAAAGTGCGCCTTTAGCAGTTAAGGCTTTCAATAAAGTTCACTTACTCAATTAGCCCTTTGTGAAAATCGTGCTTATGTAAATTAGGAATTACAAACCCGTTAGGCATAAAAATACAAGCTGTTTAATGTGGTTTTATAAAAAAATTAGTAAAAATAGGCAATCTACTACACTTCTATACACAACTGCAATCTGTGCATTACTAACCTTGCATTATGCTAATGCTTCTATGCAAATAAAGCACAGGCTTGCAACTGCGTATGTACATTGCACTCACATTTGATTTTATTAGTAAGGCTTGAGTCTTTTGGATCAAAGGAATTGTTTAGCTTTGTATTTATGTACATACACGCGTTGCTTAATAGCTCTACCGTAAACTAATATGCACCACACATGTTCAGCTGAAAAAACATAATTAAAAGTAATAATGACTGTGTTCGAGTGAACGTTTTTGAAGTATCACAAATAAAACGACAAAGTGTCGTAAAAAATACAATTGTTTACTATATTTTAATGGGATTTTGCTTTTGAAAGGTGGCCACCCCTCCGAATTCCGGTGTCAGTTGACTAGGTTCAATTTGTTCCAAGATATATTTAGACCACTTGGCCCTGTTAAGGTCAAAGCAGTCCACCGGGTAGTAAGGGGAAGCAATGATGGGCTTCATAAGCTTGAATACGGTCTCTAGAATTTTGTTTGCTATACCAAAAATAATAAAACCAATAATTAACAACCCACTTGTACTACTAAATCAATGAATCGTACTCACTAAACAAACGCTTTTAATTAAAATATAATAAATTATTACCATTTATGAATATCACTTGATTAACAGCGACCGGAAAGTAATTGGCGGCTACTTTGGCAGCTTCAAACATTAAGGAAATTACTAGAAATTTTTTTAAAAAAGCGTATTTTGATTAAAACCCGATAATTAAGGACTATCATAGTAATAGTGTAAAACTTCCTTATTTTAAAAAAAACTTACCGGCAGGAGATCGGGCACACCAAAGGGAAACATCTTTAAAGCTGGCAATCATAATGACCCCGAAAGACATCACTTGACCCTTCCGATTTACAATTCTGTTGTTGACCAAGTCGGTTAATTGAATATTGTCACACTCATCTTTTGCTTTTTCAATTTGCTGTAAGAGTAGAAAGTCAGCACGGACTGTGACGCAACAATGGAGGTAGCGAAGCATCGTGTCTTTACCGTGGTTCCTAATCAGGGCACAAAAGTCTACGCCATTTCCGTTAAATGTGAAAACTGAAAAATTCAATAAAATTTAGTGTTACTTTAGTGATAAAAAGTCAATTTTTGTTCATGTATGGCTAAATGAAGACTTTATAGCTAAATAAACCTATTTTTACTTTCTACTGCTAAATAAAACCATTTTCACTTTGTATTGCTGAATAAAACCATTTTTGTATTGCCAAATAAATCCATTTTTGTATTGCTAAATAAAACCATTTTTGTATTGCCAAATAAAACCATTTTTGTATTGCTAAATAAACCCATTTTAGTATTGCTAAATAAAACTATTTTTGTATTGCCAAATAAAACCTTTTTCATTTTTTATTGCTAAATAAAACCAGTGTATCTTTTACGCTATATTTACTTAATAAATACATACATAATTCGACAAAATATTTACCTGGAATTCCGTCTTTACTCTGTCCATCGATGGTGACTGGGAATTCTGTGGCCAATCCGGGGAACTCAACATCTTTATCAGCATTGACTAAGCTATCCATGTTATTCGCTTTCCACCAATCCATAGCTTCCCGAATATTCTTTTCCGTTTGTTTCACTTTGAAATTGTGTCGTTTGAGCCACTGGATTAGGTAGAAGTCATTGTCGAACTTCTTGTTTTCTTCAATCACATCGAACATGCTTTCACGGAGCTGCAAATAAAGTGGCACAATTTATTAAACAATAATTTCTGCGGCAATAATTCAATAGGCCCCTCAAGCAATACAATAATTATTATATTAAATTACTATATTATAGTTTGCATTGAAAACCCACCTCGTTTATCATGCACTGGAGCTCTTGGTTAGTTTTTGATGTGCTACCCATTGTAACCAAATTCTGTTTTAAGCGAATTAAAAATTAAAAATGAAATAGAAATACACTCGTAAAAATGGTGTATTAATTTATTCCTTCACTCTGTTTCAACTAAACGTTGAAGTTGAAATTGAAATTGAAAGTAATAGTGGTTGTAGATAAATGTAGTTTTATTGGTAATGTAATGCAAATGCAACTCAATGGGTTTGGTTTCCACAGCCTTATTACCAACTGATCTAAGACAGTTGTATTATGGAAGGTAAGTTTATAACTGACTGGAAATTGTAACAATTGGCTATATTTATATCGTGGGGGCATCCTTTCTTGGTTGGAGGCAGCTGAGTGTCAGTGTCATTGCCAAAAATTATAGAGCCCAGACCTACGTAGTGGTTCACTCCACTTTGTATTGTATTACATACTATGCACAGTAAAATTAGCAAATGGGCAAAAAATCGAAAATATTGTTGCTTATGTTGTTTATGTACATACATACGTGTGTAGCTTACAAGAGCACAGGTAGAAAACTTGTCTGCCTTTAGCATTGTTTGAATTTTGACAATGCGCCTATACATACAATTGACAGTGTACGGTGAAGGGGTAGAAACACACAAACTGGTTTTCAGTGAGTTTCTGGAGGCAATTCGTTCCTTGTTAGTTGTTAGTCTGTCGCATTCCCACTCTTTTTATGCACTTTTTTTTTCGAGCACGTGTATATTCCTTCGTTCCTCATTGCTTTAGGATGCTTTCATATATTGCTTAGGTTAATTGGAACGTTTTGGAACTTTTTGCACAGGGCTAGTTGGTGATGCATTTAGCCTTTTACTTATAAGGCTATTTTTCAATTTTTGGGCTTAAAAAGGGTTGTTTAAAAAGTTGTAGTTCCACAGAGTTACAGCCCGAAAAAGTGTTCCGGGATAAATCAAGGCTTACAAATCTGTAGTTTATCATAAAAATGAGGACATTTCAAAAACGTTTTGGTCACAACGCTAATTTTCAAAAAAGTGTAATTAAAGAAAATGTTTGCCTATTCGCAACTGGGAAATCATAGAACGTTCTTTACAAAAGTGTTTTTTCTAGAAATTAACCTTTTCAAAAGGGTCATCGGAGCATTCAAACCGCGTAACTATGACTTTCAAAGGGGTCAAAACAATAAATTGACATTTTTAAAAAGATGTAAAACAAGAAATTAACTCTTTCAAAAATGTCAAAACAAGAAATTAACACTTTCAAAAAGGTCAAAACAAGAAATTAACACTTTCAAAAATATCAAAACAAGAAATTCACACTTTCAAAAAGATCAAAACAAGAAACTAACACTTTCAAAAAAGTCAAAACAAGAAATTAACACTTTCAAAAATGTCAAAACAAGAAATTAACACTTTCAAAAAAGTCAAAACAAGAAATTAACTCTTTCAAAAATGTCAAAACAAGAAATTAACACTTTCAAAAAGATGTAAAACTAGATACAGTGCCGTTTCGAAAAGGCAAAATAAACTTCACAAGGAACCAACTTTTCAAAAGAAGCTTTCTATAAAATCAGGTTTTCTAAAAAGCTCTTTTGAAGACATTGCTTTTTTTAAGTCGTGATTTTTTAAATAGCGATGTTACGAACTCCAATCTAAGAATGAGATTTAATTAAATGTGTTTTTATGTTTTTTTATGCCATTTTATTCATGCTAACTCGATTTTAAGCCAAAATCAACGTAGCAGGTTTAAAAAGTAAGCTCGTTGGGGTGTTTTATCCAGTGCCGGGCAACGAGGTACCGAACGAGAGGGAAACATACGAACCTAATATATGAGTAACTCCAAACCGGCGTCACGTGGATGCGTATGGATTAAATTACATTTTCCATTTTTGTTGATCCTAGGTTTTATGTATATTTAATAAATATTGCTGCTTTGTTGCTAGGGATTTGTATCTTTCTTTGTATCTACACTTGACACTCTACTCTTGGCGACGTCAATATAACAATTTTTACAGGTTATAATTATTTAAATGAGTGATCAGAACATCCAAACTCGACACATGTCAATCATTCGTACAATTTTTAGACCACTGCACTCTGCCCCTACAGTAGCTGCACAGCTAAACAGGCTATTTTTTAAAACTCTTTGTTAGTTCTTAACCCCGCAGTGCATATCCCTATAACCTGGCAACAACTTCAAGTTCGTTTTTTTGACTTTTAACAACTACCTATTTCTAATAAAGGGGTGCTAGTTGCACCATTGACGACCAAAATCGTACGCAGTTCATCCACGCGCTGTCCTTGAATGACGTCAATGCATTCAAATGACCGTTCGCTCGTTAATAATAAATTGTAAACGTGTAAATAATAAAAATATACTCCACTTTTTTGCTACAATTATTATTACAGTCCCAGTGTATCGATCCAATTTTGAATCCAATCAAATCCATCCATTCAATTGCATTGTATGCATTTTACAATTTTGTGTCCCTAACAAAAACACTAAGCACTATGAGAACTAAGAGCTAGGCTATTTGCGTGATTGATCATCACAATTAATTAATTAATTAATTACACATGCAGTCAGCAGTCACACGTTCAGTCAAATGGAGAAACTCACACTTTTTTGCATAGTGTCGCTCCTATGTACATTACTGTCTATGTACATATAGTACAGAAAAAACATAACTGGATTTGGCATTGAAACTGAAACTTTACCACTCTATATGCTATCGTTTATAATTTAGATTTATGTACACATTAAATACATTAAAACGTTAGCAGCACGTTGTTCGTCGTTTTCCTGGGTGCCACGTGTAAGCAGTTTTTTTGACAGAGTTTCAGATCACTATAAAATTTCCATTTTATTTTTCCCATTACATTATGGCTTCTTCCCGAAAGTTAGGTAGGAATTATTTTTTTGTAGGTACTTATTTCCTACTAGAATAATACATGCTTGTCACTTGTAGATTTATGGGCTTCTGAACGAATTAAATTGATTAATTGACCTCTTATTCGGAGCAAAGTCTAAGATCCCAGGTTTTTTGTTGCATTGTTGTTATATAAACAATACAGCCGTTAAATCATAAAATACGGAAATACGGCATTTGCGGAAATAATAAATTACTCACAACTTTTTACTCGTCGCCCACGAAAAGTATGGGGTAAAGGAAGTTGTAATTTTTGTGCACTTAAAATCCTTTGAGACTCGTTTAAAATGTAGAGACTTAGACACAACTGTGATAGTGAGAACGATTAACGAAAATTCTGATTCGACAATTTGCACATTTTTACAATTGTATTATTATTTAAAACTGTATATATCACACTTTGCAGTTTTTAAAATATGCAAGTAAAGTTCAACCGTTTTGACCAATTTGATTATAATTATGAAATTACACTCATTAAGCGTGTAGTGACACAATTAGAAACTTGGTATCCAAGAGCATGTGATAATTAACACCATTTTAATTTGTGTTTTTCAATATTTGCACTTTTTAATACATACGGACACGATAAAACGTGCGCCTTCTTGATTACCAGGAATTGAACGGGGTCTTCAAAAAACGTTAATGGAGTCCATTGCAACTTTTAAAGGCCTTTATTTATATTATTTACACTATATGCCCAGGCATACTGACGATAGTTCCTTAGCGTTCATTACCACGTGTTATAGAGGTAATAAAAAATTGGTTTATAGGTAATTAGCTTAACTAAGCTACTCAGTATAGATATGTACGATTCTGCTGCTTACTGATAAATGCAAAATGCACATCTATGACAATGTAAGGTTACATAATTCAAAGGTAGACGAGTTTGTTTGAAGTGAACTTGCATGGCTGAGAACTAAATTGTATCTGAATAAAAGTGGAGGCTCATTTTGAGACTATGACAGTTCCCTTAGTGCGGTTTCACTAAGGGAAGTAAAGCACCTATGTACCTACTTCCTTTCATAATTACATAATGTATCATTAAACTTTCTTTTTGGGTCATTATGGCAATGAAATCAATGCACTTCACTGCACTCAATGCTATTAACGCAAACTCGTTTTAAAGTATGTGCAGTTAGTTTCAATCTTAACTTTGTCAAAATATGAAGATATGTACATGCCTGCTTTGATTGAATTAATGATAATCAGTTATATAATGGACTCTGACTCTCAGACTATGCAATTAGCAGGAGAAAATTGGTTGCGTGGAAAGCACTGTGCTTGGTTAGCGTTATACGTACTTAGAAGTCAATTGAACGGCAGAATTAATCAAGAATATGAAAGTATATACTAATCAACTATGTAGATATATTTTTTGTTTGTTGTGTGCCTTGTCTGATGTTTTAATTGTTTTAAAATCAGTGGTCTTACTTTGAGACCGTTAAGGTTAAACATCAGTAACAGTAACAATGTAGAGAAAAATCTTGAACATTTGTATGCACACCAGGGATAACAATAAGGGTGCAAACACGCCAGCAAGCTTGTACCCTTCTAATATATAAATAATGGTAATTAAGAACAAAAAAACTTCTTTTCTATTTTAACAGTTTCAGCGTTAAGTTTTCGGAATGTCAGATGATTTACGAAGTTAAATTGACTGTAGTATTTACGATTAGTTTTATGCTCCACGCTCATTATACTGACTTAGTTTGGTTGATTTAAATTTTAATTAAGACAAACAGCAATACATTAAAGCCAAATGAGTTGAATGTGATCCAGACGTAAACGCGAGAATGAAAAATATTAATACATACACTCTCTCTCCCTTTTTCTCTCTCATGCGTTCCCAGCTGCTATTATAAGCGCTCAAGTGTGAACGTTTATTCCCAAATAAAGTATTGTAGCGGTAAGTTCTCTATTCGTCTGGGAAGGAGGGTCTTTCTTCGTTTATAGCAATATTAAGTTCACATCGGGCCAGCGCAACAGCGGGATGCGATTGGGTAATGAATGTCGTTTGAAATTTTTAAGCGCGAGTAGTAGTTGCAGCGGTGACGGGTCAGTTATGATGTTAGTTCCGCGATTTGTAATTTATGAGAAAACCCGTGAACAGCGATGCGAATATTTTCATGTTCCATCTTCTCTTTTCTTGTCGAAATACGTTTAAGCATGAATCGACGGTTGTAGAATTTACATGTAAAACCATGTAATAGTGAAATGGAATGGAAAGTGCGAGCAGAAGGCGAAGAGGCCAGACCTGCAAACTTGCTCTGTACCTGTGCGCATGTGTGTCTGCGTGAATAAAATACTAATTTTCTAACATTTAAAAATTAACCTTTCCCTAAAACTACTAATTTCTATTACCCGCACCATCCCGATTAAGGAATTTACCAGCGATTCAACAAAGTGTTTGGGTAAATGGTTAGTCAGAGTAAGATACACTGTAATCCCATTGAACACAGAACGTGTGGCCCATGTCTTTTCCAGACCAAGCAAGAACGCTTGGCCAAGCTATGGGTTTGGCCGCCGGAAAAGATGTGTACCAGATGAGGCCACACTTGGTCTGGCCAACGTCTGGACCTCATGCGGGCCAAGCTTGGTACATGTATGTAAATTGTGCGGCTAATGTCTGGCTCATAATTGGCCTTCGCGGTTAATGCACTCCTTCCCCACATTTACGCTAGATGCCTCGAAATATTATTATGATTATAATTAATCAAAACGCATTCATAAATATTCAAGGCAAAATAATTTATTGCAGTCGACATCACATAGTGCATAATTATTCTGGAAAACTGAAGCTATATATCATTTTCAATTGCTTGGTTAAAGCTAGATAGCGCCGGTGAATTAGAATAATAACTATTGAACAATAAAATATTTACACAGAATTGAATTCGTTATAGATAAATTAACTACATTCAAACATAAAATATCAGTTTCAAAGATACATCAAATTTTGCTAATTTATAGGATAATATATCACTTGAAGGAAATTATAGTGTGGCTAAGGCTAAATCCTCCAGCGTTTCACGTGGAAGTTCGAAGGCAGGAAGTTCACGTTCACAAACCGGATCCCTGAAAAAATACAAAATATTATACGACATATTATAGAAACGGAGGGTAGCTTTACGAGTACGCATCAATCAATAGGGCACCCAACTATCGTTACGCTTAAAAATTAGGCAAAACCCAATATAACTGCCGTAAAAGGCAGACAAAACTTACTTTAAAAGAATACTTGAGATCAATTTCCGAATAATCCAGATGTAGGGTCAGCACAAATCCCACAAGTCCGTCATCGTTCTCTGTAAAAACAAACGGAAAGTTAAGTGTACACGGCTACAAAATGAATGGTTTAGTTCGTGAAAATGACATTCATGAGTTCAGCCAAATTAATTACGCGCAAACCGGTGTTATATTTACCATTAGAACTTGCAGTTTAGGTATTTAAATTTACTGCACATATATCCAAAGTGTCGGTATGGAAATAACAGCCCAGGCAGTCGTCCTGAATTAAATCTGTAAAACAAAAAAAGTAAGGTTAGCAGGAGTAATAGCACGACAGTTGACGGTAGGCTGGTTCGCTTGAAGTTGCAACTTATTGTCATTGTCATTACAGAAAACGGCACAGGTAAATCGGAAATAATAATAAAACAGAAAATGTTGAAAACGTAAGTATCAGCAATCAATACACAAAATTATTCAGTTTAGTTTCTTACCTGTTTCAAAAGTACTCCATCGGAAATCCAGTTTCTGAAGTGCAGTAGTTGTAGTAGCTGAAGATAGTGGTGTAATTTCACATGTTTGTACATTACAAGGTAAAATCACGAAATCACTGAGAGACTAAAACTACTTTAAACAACCCTAACAATAAACTCCACTTTAACTGGACTCCACATTGAACGATGTATTCAACTGTTAGCACAGTTTAGTGCTCACATTTCGTAAATCGCAAATAAATATAACTACTTTTAGTTATTGAAATTTTAACTTGAAACCGCGATAGTTAATAGTTATACAGAGCGGAGACAGAAAATGCGACCTGAACCTCCATGCTAAGGTTGTGTACTGGCACTGCGGCTGCAGCAACAGGAATTAACACAAACAGTCAGCGTGGCTATGGCCAGCACACATGAGGGCCAAGTCTGGGCATGGCATGGTTTTATATGATCAAAATAACGGACGCCTGGGGATGGTCCGTCTGGCCATACTTTAACCATGCTATTATGTCCAGAGCTTTGCCGGTTCAATGCCAGGGGTTCTCCTCAAGCCTCTTAAAAACCACGTATGGCCGGAACCTGGCAAGCCGGACGTTGCCCAGACCATATCATTTCCAGACCTCCCGCACTAAAACATGATGTGGGCCAAACCACTGTGTTTGATGGGATTACATCATTAGATGAAAAATTGAACTTGAATATTTTAGCTGTTAGATTCGTGAATGATATGAGCGTTTGAACTCTACAATGATATACCTAAATGATGTTTGTTGTAGTGTTTGCATTTTAGATTTATTTTGGCTAATAAGCATTGTGTGTTGTAGCTCGATTTTTAAAAGTTCCCTCCTTCCAGAAAGTGTATCTCTGGTACATCGTATCGGTCAAGTATCCGTATCCCCGATGTTTCACATAAGCCCCGCCTCTGTAAACATTTTTACCCTGTATACAGCAGTAGCAAACACGAAAGCCAAATAGCTGGGCATTTTTTTGGCACTCGCTCTCCACTCGTGAGGGCATAGACACATTTACTTGCACTCGTGTTATTCATACATTCTGTGCTATCTCTACGTACCCTCTCTCACTCGCACTCACGAGTGCACCCTCGAATTGCTTGAACTCGAACTCCACTCATGAGTGCCACTCATCTTTCCCACTCGAATCCATAAATATCGCCGTTAAAAATCGCTCCGTAATTTAAAAAGTTGCTCCGCGTTTAAAAAAAGTTCATGTGACTGCTTCAATATACCTAATTAAAAAAACATTTAGATAGGGCAGATTTTTTTAAACTTCAGCGTACGCGCCACTTGATTTATATTCTATGAATGAGTTCAATGAGGGCTACTAATTTGCACTCGTACTCACGCTCGTGAGTGCACTAATATTATACATGTACTCGAACTCATTCCGCGTAAGTGCACAATACATGAGATGTACTCGCACTCATCGCTCGCACTCACGCCAAAGAGTGCGATTGTGAGTTCAGCACTCATCCCTTGTGAGTTTGCCCAGGTATGCAAAATTGTATGTACATGTTTTGCCGTAACGATTTGATTGCTAGTGCTCATTGACAAGGATTTATGCAAAATGTAATATAAGCCGAAAAGTGACTATTTTGCGTAGTTTACATTTACAAGTTCAAATCAAACACTAATGATTTGCAAGTGTTTACCGGAAGCTATATTAACCAAGGAAGAAAATATACGTCAATAAAACGTATACGTAAAACAATCCGAATCTTGATATAAACTGTATAGTCATGAAAAGCAGTGGAAATGACATTAACTGTAACATTAATACAAGTCAAAATGGGGGGGGGGGGAGAGTTTGTTTGTTTTCACTAAAAAAAAGTGTAGTAAGTATTTATAACTGTTTTCTGACTTCGCATATGAGCTAACCTCTGCTATTTCGATCACTTAATACTACATGCATCCGATTTTCTTGTAATCCATAAATTAATCATTTAGATGCCAAGGAAAAACAAAGGACGCAAACTGGCTATTTAGAAATTTACATTACGTATTTAAGTAAGTATATAAATATTTGCATATTCATGGAATATCGTACTTAAAAATCTGTCGATTCTGCATTTTTAAACCGCAAAAAAATAGAAAAACCGCAGCAATTGACGTTTTGAAGTTAAACAAAATGCCTGCACATTTGCAATACTACTGCCACTTTGAACCTAACAATCAATTAATCCATTAGCTATAAAGTGCTCACTTGTAGGTTTAATTGTGGAAAGTGTTTACCACATTTAAGTTGGTACAGTTACTAACATAATATTTAGTTTAAACGGTTTCTGGACAGCCTTGCAAGTTTATGTTTTTCATAGAATCTGTATATTCGTCTAACGACATATTCTACTAGTATTCATTCAGGGCTCAGGGCATGAAAAACGTTTTCAAAATGTTCAAGGAGCTGATTTTAGTGCTTAACGTGGTCCTTGTATTACTCCGAAAGACCCAAGCAAATTCTGAATACGAACAGCCTAAGTTGTGCAGTCAGCATGTAAAGTAAGTCTAATTGTTAGTATTGCAAAGATGTTAATTTATTGACCATGTTACCATTGAGCATTCTTTTCTTAGCTGTGTTACGGAAATACATACGTGTATTTGCAGGTACAACGTTACAGTTTTGATTACTGAAGAAAAGCCTCACGTCGTACGGGAGTTTACATGGTGCTTGGCCATTCCTCCAAGATGCAGCACGTACGTGACCAAGATTGAAATGGTTGTTACAAAAGTGGTAAGCTGTGCAAGATTTAAACAGACGTGTACGTTTTGTTCAAGTCTTGACAGGGACAGTTATTGGGAGTTTTTCCTTTATTTTTGTTCACGATTATTACAATACGAGCTGACGAATAGAGTTTTTTATACTGTTTTTTATATTTCGATAACATTTGTTTTACTAATTATGTAGAGAAGAGAAAAAGAAAGAACAGAGCCATCGTGTTGCAACGGGTGGCAAGAGACACCAGATTCACTGAAATGCGAGCCGGTGTGTCCCAAAGGATGCATAAATGGAAACTGTATTGAACCGGGTCTTTGCAGATGTCGGCGTAACTATGCTGGAGCTGACTGCGCCGAAGGTTAATTTTTTTAATTTTGCAATTATCGACTTTCTGAAGGCTGCGAAGCAAAATCAAAATAATGCCTATTTGTATAACTTTTTAATCACCATAGTTACAAGACTCCTTGATGGCTATATGGATGAGTTTGTTACCATCCAGTATCAAAATTCTACTCTTATGTCAAGCTTCCCATTTAAAAAAATAGGCCTGGCATGGAACTACATTGAAACTAAATATATCCTTGCCCAGTACCATCACCGCATTAGCCTGATACTAAACGACCAGGATAGCAATAAATGCGTCAGCTTTAATACGCAGAATAACACCAACTTCTCCCACTATAGTATCGAATGTTCCACGAACGTAACCGGAAAAATAATAACTGAAGTACTAGATATATTACTTCAAAACATTGTTGAGCAAATGATCGATGTTATGAATAAATTGACAAGTGCTAAATACACTAGTTGGTCTCCTAATGGTGATTCAACCTTCCAAGTAACGTCACTTTTAATCTACGACGCCCTTACCAAGTTGGAAATGACAGCGATGGCTAAACGCTGGGTTGCAAAAGTCCTTAAAAATAGCATTTCTTCAACTGGAGCTGCCAATGCGGATTTATTCCGCAATTTTTATTACCCTCTTTACGCTCTACATGGAAATACAACTCTGTTGTCCAACTTCTTGACGATTTTAGAAGAAAACTGGTTTACGAATAAAAACCAAAATACAAGAAGTGAAATGAACCTCGGTGAGCTTATTCACTTTTGGAGTGGGGCCGTCGGAGTGAATTTGTTGAAACTCGGTGAAGTGATGTTAGACCGGGCTCGGACAAACGAAACCGAAGCTCAGTTCTTTCAAGCTAGAATGGATTACAGTAACGTGACATACGGTAAGTTTTCTAAAACATATGAACATACATTATGAATGGCGGGCATTTTAATTCGAAATTATACAGTTTAATAAATATTTGATTCATATGTATTGGGCACATTGTAGTGTCTGACAAAACGACAAAACCGCAAACGTTCGTCATCACCGAACCGACGCTTGACCGTCCACAACTCCTTAAGGACGTCTACAGTGACAGCCACGTGACCATTTTCTTTGACCCCAGCCTCTCACTTGCCGTTGACTGGCCCTTCTATCTGCTGTCCACCTACTGGAACTTCATGACACTATACGAGGAAAGCTCCCAATCCACAGACCCCCACCTCCACGTCATTTTTCACGACAAACATTCCAAAGTCTGCAATTATTCCGAGTCTTTTCAAATGTCGACTGAATTTGGCACTCAAGAATTTAATAATACAATCGACTGCGGTCATCAAGAAGGTGCATCAGACACTTGGGCTATTGAAACCATTCAGAATCTTGACCTGGTCACAAACGTAGTTCCATCAAAGACTAAGGATAGAGACCCCGTCAATAAAAACGATTCTCTTTCCTCTCGTGCGGGTAAACACATGTTTAACATTGTGGCTTTTGACAGATATTTAGCAAAATTTCAGCTTGAGGATGCCCACGCCTGGCTCAGTAAGAAGAAAAAACAAGGGAGAATCTCTGCGGTGGGTAGCAAGTTCTGGTTTTGGGATTGGTTTGTACCAATTTACACTGGTTTTGGAGGGAGTCACGTTTTAGATAGATTCGTTGATATTTCTGAGGAACGATTGAGAGAAGTCAAAAATAATAATTGGGCCGGAAATGATGAACTGAACGTCGGAGAATTCACTCATTTATGGAGTGCGGCGGCCGGGGAGAATTTGCGTTATTTGGCAGCTCACTGTCATAGTTGGAACGAGGAAATTCAGACGCAGTTTTTGAAAGCTAGAAATACCTTGCGTTCGTTTTACTACACGTGTATGACACCATACAGCAGACTTTACTATCCATTAACAAGTCTTTGAAATTTGATTTTTTTCTATTTTTAATTACTTAAGTAGGTATGTACAATTCTAATTACTCTGCATAGGTTTGAACTGTGATAAAATCCCAGGCAAAACACCCGCCGTAGACCAAGGTTAGTACCAAAAAAAATTCCATCATTTACATTTTCGGCAGTTACATGTTATATGTATTATTAGCAAACACGCTTCCCTGAGGCATAATGCCTATGGAAGGATTGCAATGACTTATTGACGGTTTAAAGTTAATAGTTACATAGTGAAAAAATCATTACAGATAAAATAGATGTAGATGTAGTTATTAGAAATATTACAGATATTGGAGAACCATTTGAGCACGTCAGTATTTTGAATAGATTGCAATTTTACTACGTTAGCTTCTATTATGAGATTATGTATTTCATAATTGTATAATGATTACAGGTACTTACGATAAGGTATTATATTACCAGAGAGCGCATAATTACATTCAATAGTTTAAAGCTTAATCGACATTTTAATGTAGAAATTATTGCTTGCATTTATAGTTGTGTATTATACACGAAATAATTATTAATATTAAATAATTGCAGTTATTAAGCTACTTGTTTGACTATTTGACTAATAGTTACAGCTAAAGCCATTTTCGGCAGTTTAACCATATTTATTTTCTCTTTACTGGATTGATAGGAATGTTTCAACAGAATTTACCCTACACCATCATTGGGTTGCTTGCCGGTGCAGTGGTATCATTGTGCATCGCCTATAGTGTAAGATCCTTTGTTCTTCAAAGAAGAATCAAACGGCTTAGACAAGAAATAAGAAACCTGACTGCTGATGAGGTAGACGAATTCTTCAAAGGAAAGTCCAGTAAAACTGATAGCAACGGAAAGGCAGAAATCTTTTCTTTGCCGTTTAACAGCATAAACGAAATTCCAAAAGACCGCCTAATAATTCGTAATATAATTTTTTTTACCTGATAATACAATTAGCATAATAATTTATTATTGTTTTATTTCCGAGAAGTAATGAAATTCGTGTTTGTGCAGATAATGACAAAGTTTTAGGCTCCGGCGAGTTTGGCATTGTTGTGTGTGGAACTTTAGAACCTGAACGAAACAAAAGAAATGTAGAAAATGCTATTGAAGTTGCTGTAAAGACAGTGAAAGCAAGCGTGGAAGTTTCGTATTTTAAAGCCCTGCTCTCCGAAGTTAAAATCATGGCACATATTGGGTCACATGAAAATGTTATTTCGCTTTTGGGGACTGTAACCAAAAACATCAAAAATCGTATGGATTTCAATTAAAATTGTATTTATAACTAAAGGGCTAATTAGTAAAGTAGTTATTACTACTACATACTATTATTAATTTGCAAAGGGTTCTAATGGAATTGTGAGCATTAGAGGTCATTGAGGTCAATTACAAACCACAGTGCAATCACTGTGTAATGGCAATCATAGAACATTCAAATCTTATATTACAGGCGAATTGTACGTTGCTTTAGAATTTTGTCCCAAAGGAGATTTACTGGGATACCTAAAAAGTCAACGAGACCGGTTTGTAGATTTACTTTACAAACACGTCGATACAGACGGAAAATGTGTGTTTAGAAAAGAGCCAGATTTGCACGTAATTCTTGTGACCAGCGGTACTACCAAGACTTATGAAATTTCGACCCCAATTTCTACGGTAGACTTGCTGCAATGGTCTATTCAAATCGCCAATGGGATGGAATACCTTGCATCCAAAAATGTAAAAACAACGTACAAGACTGTTTAAATTATTTTTCTTAAAACTGCAAACTTACGGTTTTGTATTCTTGCAGGTAATTCATGGGGATCTAGCTGCTCGAAACGTTCTTCTTACCGCTAATAGTGTTGCAAAAATTAGTGACTTTGGGCTATCCCGCCGACTTATCAATTACTCCCACTACTTAAAGACATCAAAGGCAATTGTTATTAAAAAATTAATAGTTTGTAATAACTCGAGAAACAGCCTTACATAATAACAAGCTTCTCATGAATGATTTTAGACACCATTGCCCTTCCGTTGGATGGCTGTTGAATCTTTGGTCGACGGATTGTTTTCCGTGAATTCCGATATTTGGGCTTTTGGTGTTACATTGTGGGAAATATTTACCTTAGGGAAAGTTCCCTATGCTGGAATGAGATGGACCCACGAATTTGTGAAGGAAATAACTGAAGGACTGCGCTTAAAGTCGCCAGACTTTGCAAGTGAAGAAATGTAAGTATGAATGTATATAATTAATTAGTTTATTGATTAGGTAGTTAATAGTTAATATCAGATTAACTTGGAACAGGTATTTGTTGTTTGTAAATCAATGCTGGTGCATATTTTATTTGTAGTTACAACATAATGCTGGACTGCACGAAGTTGGAGCCTACCGAAAGAATTCCTTTCCGAGAGATATCAAGGCGGTTAAACCTAATTAAACAAAAATTATGATCCTCAGACGTGGAGGGATCTGGACACAGTTTGTATGAATCAGCTGTACAAGTAATTAATTGGTTCGAGAAGAAATGAAAATATTAATACTAAAACATACTTCGATGTGATTAAAAATAGATTTCGTGTTTTTTTGCTATATAGGTATTACCCACCCAAACATTGTTAATAAAATATTTATAAAATTCTTGTCTTTTCTGTTTAAAAGTACAGCTGGTCGACAAAAGTTTGTCCGATATGGATGCATGGCCCTTACAACTTACTCATTTTACCTAACAATCTCAGCAGATATGCGTAACATACCATTAAATCAGTACTTACTTTATTAGCTTCAACATTAGAGTCAGTTCTATGCAACAGCACAGCTGTACTTAGTAAAATAAATAAAAATATAAAAAAGTACCAAAAAAATTAGGGACAAAAGTCTGGCTGATTTTGAAATTGAAGTAGCAAACTATGAATATAACAGCCAGTGTGGCCGCCCTTGGAGGCCAGGAGCTCGTACATCCTCTTCGGCACCAAATTAACAAAGGCTGTAAATTCGGGGCTATTCCTTACCAATTCTTGATTGAAAGTCATAGGCCACCGGTTGATAGTTTTTGGATGGCTTTCCTTCTCCAAAATTTGTTTCCCAACTCACTCTCAGAGAATTTCGATCGGATTCATATCCCATGACTTTGCTAGTCATAGCTACGCTTTAATCCAGCTGGTGGAAGACCATTTGGTCCTAATCCTAGTCACATACTTCGTGTCATTACCAAGTTCAAAGATGAACCGTAGTCCGAAGCCAAGGTTTCGTTCATTTTAAAGCTTTTAAGCAAAACGTTTTTTTGACCAGGTCAGGCCACGTCAGGTCATTTCAGGTCAATGCCATAAAAACAATCATTTTGCCTCTTACAATCGATTTTAATGGTTATTTATGGATAGTTGAGGACTTAGGGCGTTTTTTAAAACCATATTATAGACGTTTAGTTCCAAAGCACGTTAAGTCCACAAACTGACTATGATCCGTGACACCTAAATTTTTGAAAACCCGCATACACAACCGTTTACGGACTAGTAACTCACAGTAGTTTTTGTTTTGTTAAACTATTTACTTGAATGAACATATTTACATTTTTATGTCTCGTGTAAAGTAGCGCAAATGGACTTAACTTGCTTTGGAAATAAACTATTCATATAAACACGACAACTTACAGTTACGAATACCGATACGAATGATGCCTTTTTTAAAATATGAATACCGATACGAATGGCACCAAAACTTGAACAAAATACCGATGCCGACGCCCAGCTGTGCACAGGAGTCATGGCTTCGAGTTGATGGTTTGGAATACATAGTTTTGAGTTAGTGGTCCGAGTTAGTGGTTTGGAGAATATGAATCCAGTTGGTGGTTCGAGTTTGTGGTTTCGAGTTAGTAATTTCGAGCACATGGTTTCGAGCAGGTGGTTCGAGTTGGTGGATTCGAGTACATGGTTTCGAGTTTGTGGTATCGAGTACGTGGCATTCGAGTAAATATCATTCGAGTAAGTGACCGGCAATCGCGAAATGATATTCCAACTGTTCTATCAGTAAAATACACATACCGGAAATTGTCTTTTACTACGCCGGTCTCTAATTGTACGTGGGGGTCCGAGGGCCTGAATGGAATAATTCGCGGGTCTCCAATAATACGCGGGTTTCTAACAGTACGCGGGTCACCGGAAGTATTTTCAGTATTTAAGTGTACAGAAATGAGTGTAAACCTAACTTTTTAGCCACTGAATAGCTTCAATTAAATGACACATACTTTTAAGTCGCTTAAAAGTGTCAAAAATCTTGTTTTTAGCCTGTTTATTCCAACTAGGTTCAGAGTAGTGAAACGGTTAGTTAGAATATTACGCGGGTTTCTATTAAAGCGCGGGTCTCTAATTGTACGCGGGGGTCGGGGGAGCTAAATGGAATAGTGTGCGGGCGTACTATGAGAGAATTTACGGTAATTCTTTTAGTGAATATTTCCTTCGTGGAGCTGCTTTGTTATAATACCCAATTATCTACATATATCTATATACCCACAAAAAAGGAAGTTATGTCCGACAAATAGTTATTGCCATATTTATGTAGTTATACAAAATAAACCAGTAGTTTGTGTTGCATCTATAATATTATCTCATTTTTCATTAGAATACATTATTATTATTACAATACATTGTATTATTTGTAAACAAAAAATGAAAAAGCATGTTGTATCTATCACTCTTAATTTTGACGATAAAGTACAAGCAACTCCTAGATCATTTTGCATTTCTTCCTCTTCAAAGCTAATTATATACGGCCAACCCTTGTTTTTGATCGTCTAACTGGCCTCTTATACATCGTAGGCCTACGGGTAACTTTGTTACACATTCAAGCAAGTAACCAACAAGTACTGGGATAATATCTAGAAAAGATAGAAATAAATATATAAATAACACGTATTGAGTCGTACATCCCATTGAATTGCGTGTATGTACATACTAAAACCACATATTGGTTATTTTGACCCTGAAGATGCCCACACGCTTGCGTTGACCTTTTGGTCTGCTAAATGAACTCTTCAAGGGATTTCCAATGACGTATCACTTATACGTGGAACCTCAATTTTAATTTTTTCTGCTAATTATGGGAGAAGATAGCAATGATTAATGCTTGTAGGATTGAACAACTTGAAACATTCGTGTTTTGGCCAAGATGCCAAATACTCACGACTGCCCTCGGACTTTTGTCCGCTCTTCTCTCTAACT
>JAQFZC010000816.1:0-39595 GCA_034695205.1 Dicyrtoma fusca | reverse complement strand
AAATGACGCTCTATGACAGAGGGTGGGTGGGGGTAAATTTTGGAGGTTTTATGTAAACGTAATTGATGAATGCCCCCAAAGTTGTTCTTGCTCTTGTACTAGTGGATCGTCTGTAAATGGATGGATGGAGAGATATGTGTCAAAGTCGTCGTCTTCGTCAACGCCATGTATAATAGTAGAGCCGTTGAAATTTACAGATTTACATGGGAGTATTTATATACACACATCTTTGTGGAAAGGATGAGGGTGATGTGACGTGATGTACTCGTAGTTAACTGTGTAAATACTGTCAATCGACAGTGCGTGCCTGTATACATCTATGTTTGGGGGCCTCATCAATATGACGCGTCAGAGAATGAGTTGGGTACGGCATGCCATTCAAAATAGGTAAAATAATAGTTTTACGCCTTTCAAAAAAAATACACACAAAACGCCGTACATTTCCAAAAGTGCAAAGCACGAAAATCAGTGACTTCAAAAAGTGTCCAGCCGTGCTAGTTACACACAATACTGACACAAGAAAGGCAACAAACACGTTCTTAGCATCGCCAACAATTGTTTGATGACATCATATCTGCAAGGCCCTTGAAATGCACATAAATATCCACACTGCCTCTAGTACAGTAAACAGTAGTAGCAAATGCATAGCTTATCATTATAGCGTACAGATGCTACTCACTCTCACCCTCAAATCTCTCTAATATTCTAATATAGTGTTTACAAATAGTAGGTGAGCAGTTTGTAAATCAATGGAGTCTGTTGTGAAAAGGAGGCTTCTTTATGAAGATCATTACACTCTCCTCTTACCCATAATATTTTCTCTCCATGGAAGTTTAAACAAACCACTTTGACTGAATGAAAACAACTGGTTTTTTTTCTCTGCCCACTTTCCTCACAACTAACTCCTCTAGACGTCAATTTTTAGTGTTGTTGACTATGGCTAGTGGCTGTAGCTATATAATGGTGAGGCTCGTACAATTATAGCTACGCAGCTACCCTCAGTTGTGGATTACCCTGCACGTATAGTTGTCATTAGACAACATTAGAAATATGCCAAATGCGTGAATGGTGAATGTTGAATGGCAGGACTGCATTGTGAATCTTTGTTTCACTATCGTCTGTACTACTTACTATGTCGTTTTTTTTTCTTTTTTCATTTCCTCTTTAAGAACGACAGCGTCAACGACTCACCACTACCCATTCAAGCTAAGTGACAAGGTAACTCAGAGACTGAAACTGTAAATTTAAGTGTAAGCGAACTTTTACAACGCTCCAAAACAAGTCATGTCATAGAAATGACAGGACACATTACACCCTGGAAATGGCTCCGAGTTTAGAGCGCAATGATAATAATTACACAGATAGATCAGTCAAAAGTCACCAAAACAAAAGTCGATGTCGATACAGGACATTGAATTAAATCAGAGTTCGGCAGAACTAGAAAATAATGATATTTTTTTTGGTATCATTGCTGAAGCAGCAAAATAACGGTTCTCATACTTTTCCTAAAAGAAATTGATCCACTGTAAAACCTATCCATGGAGTAGCTAACCAAGTACGGAAACTACATAAAGCTTTCGCCGCAAGGGCTTTCAAATGACATGCTTGCCTTTTGCATCTTTTCAAAACTTGTAAATAGGAAAAGTGTCTCTTTAGTAACGCGTTTTGTAATGAAGATAGGTAACTTAGTACTAAGTACATTTTTAACATGAACAATTTTGCTTCTTCAGTAGCGACGGGACGGGTACCTACGTATATTGGTATAATTATAGCTCCATAGATATACACGATCCAGGCCAGAAAATGAGAATGGGAATAGAAAATGGAAATTACGAGCACTCTAACCTGTAGTACAATTACTTCCTACAATTATTAGCTCATTATTTATGCTCAAGTACCTACATACATACAGTTTGACGACGAGATATTCTTACAGTCTCCTGCACGTTAAGTAGGTGCATGCATGCAGAGCAGATAGCTGGTTCTGAAACCTGAGTTTGGCACACGGACAGAGAAGAGACACACTCAAAATTCAAACAGACAGACAGTTGACAAGTTTGAGGAGCTAAATGGCAGAGTACAATTTCCAATATTCACATTTTATTTACAAATAGATTTAATTTTAACTTTTAACGACAATCCATACTCATGTAAGAATGTGTTCTGCTTTACTGTATATAATGTACATGTTATGTATCCTACGTAACTACATCTGTAAATGTATATGTACAGTCTAAGTAATTATCTATATGTGTAGAGGTAGATATGCTATATCTTTACTGTAAATGGTAAGACAGAAAGACTACGTATTTTACTTCTATTTTAGTGTACCATCTCAACTCATTGTTTGTTTTGCATACAATTATTTTAAACGATGTGGGCAAAATTTTGTCTATTTTATTTTTGTAAACTGCAATTGCTTTTTATCTTACATATTTCTGTCTATAATATCTCTTCCTATTTACATACCTAACCTAGCAGTAGTTCGTAGTCTTGCACTGATTTCTGATTGCTTGCTATTGTGCACTTACGATTAACCCTTGAGGTAATACAGTGGTTAGTGGCTGGTAGGATGTAGGCTCTTGTTGCAAGTTGCAAGTTGTTTTTATGGGATAATGACAGTGCTTCCATTTTAAATGGACATTTTTTCATTCTACATTTAAGTAATATCCACTCTTGATCAATTTGATACTGTCAACTATCTACTTGAACAGGGAAACAGTACTTTAAAACATGTAATAAAATCTAATCGCGTCTCCTTTTCTATTCCTACAGATTCCAACGATTTTATTTTAGCAACTGATTTTTGATTTTAGAAACTTTCGAAGTACAGTCGCCCTGTGTCTGTATGCACTGAACATAGCATGGTTGTATATGGCTGGACTTGATATTCCTTTTATTGGTGCCAATAACTCTAAGTTTCTGATGGCTTGACTAGAACATCCAGAGCCCTAATTACCTACCTTGAATGTCTAAGTTTATTCTTTCTCACTTCCTTATTTTCAGCAAATCTTTTTTAGTATCGTATCCAACGATGCGACGCGATGTACACCTACTTATGTAGCTCGTATACAAAAAAACGTTTTAGGTATTTCAATTTACACCGAAAATTCAAATCAGGGAAGTTTATTTACTTTTGTTTTTAATGAGTGATTAAGTTGCAGTTAAGTTTTTTGTGTGGTTTTTTATGTTTTTTTGTTCCTTCTTTTGCTACCTAAGTGTAGTAACTTATGTAAAATGTAATAACTTCTATTATTATACTCACATAATTAATAAGATTGTTAGATGAAATTATTATTATTAAAAATGACTTTAATAATAATAAAAATAAAATAAAATATATTCGCATAAATCAAAATTTAATAAATTATGTTGTATTTTATATTTGCCTCTAATTAGTTTATACTTGTATTGTATGTCCTCGGTCATCATTTAGTAATATATAATTAATTAATAAGATTTATGTACGTACCGACGAATACAGCTAGGTATAGCTGTCAATAGCTTGAACGTATGTCCTATTTCTATAGTACGATTATGGTTAAATAATTTATTTAAATAATAATGTAAAACTCTAAAGTTGTATATTGTATACTTATAAATGAATTTGAATGAATTCGTCTCAAATTTTATCTTTGTTTTTTACTAAAGCCGAAAATTCTTTCTTTTTTTTTTGTTTATTCCATTTTCCTTTGATGTCTTCTGCTTTTAGCTTAGCTTCCCTCTCACTGGGTTCACAGTCACGGTAATATGTATTTCAAGTTCAATATTCTGGTTTCCTCTCCCTTGTCTACGGGTGGGTATACGCACGAGGATTTAATTTTGGTTTTGGTTGGAGTTTTGAAATGGGATGATTACAATGTAGGTAGTAGATCAAATTCAATTTCTAGATCAAATCATACTTGAGATTAAGAACTATTCCGCCTTATAAAGGAAACTATACGGCGTTTGTAAGAATAACCGTGACTTCATTCTAATGGATATTTAATAAATTGGAAACAATTGTTTTTTTGAAGAAATGCTACAGCCCTACCCGCCCTCCAGCAGTTGTCGACGATTATGGTTTATAGTACTAAAAGTAAAAGCATTACAGCTAAAAAAAAAAGAGAAATTACAGGAGTGTCTACGGAAGAAAAGAAGTTTGTAATTTAGTGTATTACTTACAATTTTGAGTCAGACCAGTAATTATGGTAGTGTTGAATTCCAGTGGGTTGACAAGGTGTTGGGTAGCCCGTTGCTCCGGATGGTGGTAGTGCTCCTCCTATTTGATTGTAGGAATTGAAGGATGAGATCGGTGCAGTTTGTGGAACGGTATTCTGCAACTGTAAGCAAATAATTATGTCATCGCATCTTTTTAGTTCAAATTACCTTACGCACAGATGCCCGAACTGTAGCTGACGTCAGTAAAGGAACTACTTTTATGCAAATACTTCTTTAAAAATTCCTACATCTGTAGAAAACGACAATTTCCTCAATAATAATAAGATCAAATTGAAGATTTTTAATAGAATTTGCGGATCACAATACACATTGGAGGTGCAAGCATCTCTACCTCCTTTCTAGCTTGCACAAATACGGACGTAGCCGTTAAAAACTATCCCTGTCTTTACCCTTCCAAACAGTTTTTTTCTAAATTGCATACCTGATGTGTATCCCTTACACCTAATGAATCTCTTTGCCAAGAAAATCTACATGAAACGACGCAGCTACACTGAAAATTTTGTTTTCGTACTTGCATCATGCACTGACTATAGTAAGTTGCAGGCGATTTAAAGGAGGAGACTATGGGAAGCAAATTGAATGTTACCTGGCAGGTGATTTGAGAGTAGGCGGAGAGTCCCTGGGATGGTAATGGGCTCCGAGCATTGTATTGAAATGGAGATGTACTTTGCATCGCAGACAAACCCCATGGCGTCGAACTGTCAACACATTCGACAAGCACAAAGAAGAAAAAAAAGAGGGAAAAAGATTTACTTTACCATCACAACTGTAAATACTTATTATAGTACATGCTCAAGCCTTTTCTCTGATCTGCAGAGACATCACTACAAGTATTTTTTCCCTTTTCACGTTTTTATGCAAGTACTTATGTAGCTACAATCTTGCAAAAGGGTAAATCGAGTCAAAGTTCCCAGCATGTGTACAATAACAGAACGTTATTCGATCCCTATTTCTACACTGGTGCTTCGCACATAAAAGTGAGCAGACTAATTGGAAATGAATACGGTAGCCAATATTTGTTTTGCTGTAAAATCATGATTTTTTCTTTGTTCAAATTATGACTAGTGTGCTTATTCATTTTAATTTAAATTGCTGTTGCAAAAATTCACTCTTGGAGAATCATATTGACAATAACTTCTTGGAAAAAAAGTACTACTGCAAACATTTTACTGTTAGAAATGTGCACACTTGTACCTTTCAGAACCGTATCTGGTATTTTCTAATTGATTATGGTTACACTAACAAACGAATAGGGTCAAAAATGAATGAACGATGCTCTTACGGTGATGACGATGGAAGGCCACGATATGGGTATGGAGGCGTCCCCATGAAATTTCTTGTTGGAACTCCTGCCGCCGACAGTGAATTGAAATGATCTTGGATATAATTCTTAAAGTATGGAGTTGTACGAAATTGTCGGGTCTTCATTCTTTTCCGTCTTCGATAATTCCCGTTTTCAAACATTTCTCCGCAGTCTGGAGCTATAATTACAGTTACTTATGGATTTAATTCGCCTTAAAATTTTATATTCCAGTAACTCAAAGTACTAGAGACCATAATCTGTTTTCCAGGCTTGGGCCTAATCGGGGACAATGCACTACTGGTGAAGCAAACTACATATGTACCAGTTTTCCAAATATTACTAGAAGCTACAAGCGGTGTACGACTTTGGTAGCCGGACAGTTCACCCCGGAGGATTCACCCCCAATGCCTAAGCAGGTGGATATTTCACCTTCAAGCGCAAAATATGTCGAGATTACAGCGATGCAACAATTTAATTGCTGTTTTACAATTTTATACTACTTTGTAATCATTGTACCTTTACTCAAGAGCTTTCGGTTTTCTTTTTTACGTGTCAATACGCAGATTGCAATTGCGGGAGTATCAGTAGATTTAATTAGAACTCCAGTTTTTACTCAAAAAATCTGTGGATAAATTGTTTACTCGCAAATCACTAGTACTAATATAACTACAGCAGTTATGCGCATTAATAAAAGGCAAGTTGGCTAATGAAGCTAAAAAAAAAGCGCGTTGCATGTTTTCAATGGAGTCGAACTTCGCACTCGCATAAAACAGAATATAATACTTGTTTGCACCTTATTTAAAAATTAAGATGACTTTTGAAAAACATGGTTGGCATCTCGCATGTTCCCTACTTCATTTTTTTGGTCTCGTATGTTCTCTACTTTAAAAAACTCCTCTACCTAGTTTTAATATTGGTCTCGTACGTTCTCTCTTCAATAACATCTGTTTCTGCTGCGATTTAAAAGCTTTAGTTGCTTAGTGCTTTATTGTAGCTTACAGAGCCCTTAACCGTGGTTGAACATTCAAAACGAACGCTAAAGAAATCTGAGTAGAGAACATATGAGATCTATGTTAAAACCAGGTAGAGGAGAAAATTGAAATGGAGAACATACGAGATGTCAACCAAAAGCATGTTTTTTTGTATCTTCCGCAGCGCCATCGATATTTTGGACGCTTTTTTGGGTATAACCTGCTTTTATTGAAAATATTGGTACTGTAATCTTTTTCAACAACTTGCCTCTTATGCAAACCTAAATACAGATAGCATAAAATTGCCAACTTTTGGAGACTTAGATTGCTGGAATCAATTGCCGGTAACACAATATGAAATAGGCAATGTAAAACATTTTATTGGGATGATACAATGAAAAATGAGCTACGTAAGGTAAACAAATAAATAAAAGCAAAGTAAGGTGAGAATTACCAATGGTCCAGTAATTTCCTTTCCGCTCCCCTCCCCCCTCCCGAGGAACTTTGACGAAGCACTCATTGAGACTGAGATTGTGACGAATGCTATTCTGCCAGCCCTTCTTATTCCCATTTTCAAAGTAGGGGAACTTGTGCGTAATGTAATTGTAGATTTCAGACAGGGTGGCTCTCTCATTCGGACTCTCTTTGATGGCCATCGTGATGAGAGCGACGTACGAGTAGGGTGGCTTGGAGTTGGGATCATCCCCCTTGCCGTCGTTCAGCCCCCCATTGCTCCCACCCCCGCTGCCCCCGCCCTTGTCCCCGCCGCTGAGGGACGTGGGTGGGGTGGCGGAGCTCTCCGAGTCACTGTTCGCATGGGAGCTGGTCATAGCCATGGACACAATGTCGACGGGTCCTTTGTCAATCTCCACCGTCCCGCCATTTTTTAAAGCCGCCACCGTCCCTCGTGACATCCCCGTCCCGTACGCATACACTGTCTTTGTCCCGCCAGCCGAACTCATGAGGACACTGTTGTTATTATTGTTGTTGTTAGAAGTACTGTTGTTACTAGGATAAATAGAATCACAGTTTTTACCAGTAAAATTACATACTAGAAAAGCTTTTTGTGATACAGCATTTTCTGAAAACCACGTTTTCAGAAATTTATTTTTTATAAAACTACGTCTTAAACACCTGCTAGTGTAAAAATTCACTTTTACCAACAACAACTTGTGACAAGGCAAGTTTTAAGAAGGATACAACAAAGGAAACCAAAAAACATAAAAAAACGTACCTTGACAAGTCAAAAAAGTATATAATTTTGAACTGATCTTGCAAAAAAAGAAAATTCGGAAAGACTTAAAACTCAATAAAAATAGTAACATTTTGACTACCTTATACTGTTGTTCGTACTTCCATTTCCATTGCTACTACTTCCACCGCCATGATTCCCTTGGCTAATTGAGTTACTACTATCTAAACCTATGCCATCCTCATCATCCACATCATCTCCAATCTCCAGATCAGCTGTTGTATTGTCCGGATCCAGCGAGTGCTCGTCTGGCATAATGATAGAGGACTTGTCATCCAGTCCCCCAACTACTCCGCTGTCATCCTTGAGACCACCCAGGAGTCTGTCTGGAGGGATGAGATGGGGGTAGGTTTTAAGGAAATCATTCTGGAAGTGATGGGAGTGTCCCAAGTGATGACCCGGGTGATGGTGGTGGTGGTGGTGGTGATGGTGGTGATGATACGGATGACCGTGGAGTGTGGGATGTGGACCATGAATTGAGGTGTCTCCATGGAATTTCTCGGGTTTCATTGGAAAGTAGGACTTTAAGCACATGTTCCGATTGTCCAGTGGAAGTGGACTGGGGTTCGCTGACAGCGCCGGCACACAAATACTCGTTAATTTATCATTTTTTAAATCTTCCCCAGCTCGTCCCCCAACGAGTGAGGATGAGCCGTCATCCCCATTCAGGTCGTGGAGGTGATCAAGATCCGTCACACTGTTGCTATTCGATTGCTGATGAAGATCCCCATTACGACTGGAGAGCATGGAGGACGTGGGGGATTCTAAGCAACTTCGCCGACCGCCGCTCGTCCAGTAGTCCACACCTGTCATTTGGAATTAATTATTATTTTTACAGAGGTATTTCGTAGATTCTATTGTAGTGCCCATGTCGACCTCCTCAGAATAGCTTTAAGTAAAAGAACAACGTGGGGAAATTGAGACTTGGTAGTCGGTTTACTGGTGTTGGTGTACCTAGCATTATTTGGAATTCATTATTTCAACAACGCGTGGTTTTGACTGTACAAAAACTTAAAAAGCACTGTCTTCAATAATTTGTCCATCTTAAAACGACAGTTTAAAAATCCCTCAATTTTGAATAGTAATTTTGTAAACTAACTTTTTTGGATAGTAGGTATTTCATGGTTTTTTTGACCTGAATTTATTTCTCTCTCAAATACAGTCTCTTTCATGACTTTTTTGAGATTTAAAGTTTGATTTTTTTCTCAATAAAGTTGCCCTAGCCTACCTTATTATTGTTTCGTTTCAATTATGAGACAGCATATAACTGGGGTTAGTGCACCTATAATTTGAGGACATTATGCTCACGCACATGTACTTCCCAGCTAACTAACCACAGTATCAATAGTTCAATAGCCAACTCAAAAATACTTAAATGTGGTATCTGTTATTACAAATTACAATGCATATACTTAAAATAAAAGTTGGTTTGATTTGGATGTGTGATTATACTGCTCATTCACAATTATACATGCATCACAACATATACCTATACATATATATATTTCATTTACAAAATTATGCCAGTATTAAACTATTATGCAAGTATGTAGCTCGTTCCTGAAAGACCCGCGTTGTGTCTGTAATTATTCACAGTCTGCTCTCTACACACGCACGTTCAACCATAAAAAAATGAAATCTATTGTGTCTTGACTTGACTCAGAATTAGTTTTGCGTCTACTAAACTCTCATTTGGGACGCTGATAGCATTTGAGTTTGTCTGGCCGAACTGCACTCAACTGGTAGCAGCATTTACGCACTTTGCACTATTAATAATTAAAATCCTACCGTAAGCTGCTGTTTTGTCTGCAGGCTCCAAACAACCGTAATTTTCATGGGTAAATACATATTTTCAGCTTTCACTCGACACTCAACTACAATTTCACACTTCCCTTGACGAACTTTCAAATCTGCTATTAGTTTAGACCTACACATGTGCGTATCGGCTTGAATAACCGCACAAACCAACTTGACAATGAATCATTTCAAAGTTATGAATAATTATTTTCCCATAATACTGACTTACCAATGACCCTATAAAATAACTTTCGACTTCAACTAAATGCTTTCTGCATCCATTTTTATTATTGCAGTATCCACTCCTGCACCACTACACGAGCGTTTCCTTGTATTTCTCAAATTATTCTCCACGATTAACTTTATGGAGCGAAGCCTGAACGCTCAAGTTTAATGAAAAAGAAATTTATTAGTGACTGAAAATAAACCATAAATGCAGGCAGAACACACGATCAACATTGCATGTCGCAATGGCACTGAATTCTGAACTACTACACACTCAATACTTCATAAAAAATGGATTAAAGTAACACAAACAAAAGGAAGGGAATTATCCGTGACAGAAGTTCGTTCGTTTCGTTTTAAAATCGTGCCAATAGTATTTCCAATGATGGAAACCCAAATTCCCTGGATTTCAAAGTTCCACAACTTCTATCCGCTAAACAGAAGAGCTACGCAGGTAAAAAATTACAAACTAAAGTTTCCGTTGTTATTCCTCCAATTTTTATTTGAAATGTTCCTTGATTCCTTATCACGTATCTTTGGCTCCTTGAGATTTACACGAGCGAACTAAATAAAATTAACTAAATACCCAAAAAAGTTAATTATTTAACTTTCGATTTCTTATACTCTTGGTATTTGGATAGTTGGTTAGTTTTCAGTAGTGTAAAGTAAATTGATGTTGTACTCATTAATATCCTAGTATTCAAAATTCAAGGTTACGAAAACAAACTTTTACTAATAATAGTATTATTACCTACGACGTATGTACCTGTGTTTATATCTCTACTTACTAGTTATGGTTGACAGTTGACAAAGAATGTGGTTGTGTTGTGAGTACTTATATAAATATATATTTAATCCTAAGCTGCATCTATATACATAGGTATAATACGGTCTAGTCATTAGTATATGCACTGCTAGTACAATTTAGTATTATTAGATTGAATATTTGAATGGTTTCGTGCGTATTTTGTATTTGGGGTACCGTTGCCGTTCTGTTCTGGTGTTGTTGGTAGAAAAAAAATTACTTGTTTATCTGACTAGATAAGTACATGAATAATTTGTTTTGTAAATATTGTAAAACTAGTGAGACTAGTCATTTTAAGATTAAGGTTTCAAAATAAACACAAATCAAACAAATATACTAACCTAATGAAAGGAACTGGGTACTCTGACTGCCGTGCCGTGATGTGGTTAATTGACAATTTATTTGTACATTGTTGTGCAATTCTAGACTCGAGAGGAATTCGGACATTTTGCAGATCCAGAAAAAGTTACGAAAGAACTAGGTACATCAACAACTGTGGCTGTAGTCTTTTACTTTAGTGACAGAGGTTCACCCCGAGGTATCTCGCTGCTTTTTTCATTCAGTATTCAATAATATTTTGTATCATTTGTCGTAGGCATTTCATTATAAATTATAATGTTTTGAAAAGTAAAATGAAAGTACACAACAACACCGGTATTATGTGTAAGGGGAAGTCAAGAGTACCTAAGTGAAGTGGATAGTTTGGAAAGGTAAGCGATGATACAGTGGAACATTTGACGATTATTTATGCATGCTTCTGCTCCTAATTCTTTTAAACACTGAGCTTCTCAGATCAAGAAGCTGTCCGAATAGAAATTACAAATTAGGTCCCTCACTATTTCCAGCAATAAAAATGACAATATTAAATTGTGGCATTTAACTAGTTCATTTTGTAACCACTTGTAACTCACCGAAGAGAGACTCGTACGTGTGCTAAGTGCTAGTGGCCGGAGAAGTTGAATGTCTTGTACAGAAGAAAGTTGTAACAAAATGCTACGTTCAAGTGTAAATAGTAAATAATACAAGTCACGTATGGAATACCTACTCTGCTAGTGCTTGTGTGCGTGTACTACACAGAATGTGAATGTTACTGTGAAATCGAGTCGATGCAATTGACAGGGAAGAAAATCCAGTGGGATTTACGTGTCACTTGGATGGACGGGAACAAATCTCTTGGATCCTCTAGGTATAGAAATACAAACTGTGCAGCTCTTTCTTGTACCATGTCAGTACATATCATGTAAGAAAAAGAATGAAAGAATGCACTTCCTACGTTAACTTTTACTATGCACTATTTAGTTTTGTTGGTAAACGACAACCGGCCTCTGTATAAAAGTATTTACCTTCATATATCACTAATAGGAACTTCTGCAGTTATCATTTATCTTTGAAAGTCGGTTTGAAACGCTTTGCTGGTGGAATAAAAAACGACTCCTACGTCACTACGAAAGTAATTGTGCCTTTACTTATAATTAGAACTAATCCCCTTATTTTATGTTAGCGTAAAAAGGAATTGGGTAACAAATTTTTGTAGAGAATTAGAAAAAAAAGTTCAAAATTAGAAGTACTCATCCGAAGTACAATCTCCGTTCTTCTTGGCGGCACTTTTTCTAGTTTTAATGTGGAATTGTGATTTCGTCCGGACAAGGCAATTAATTATTATAATATTAAACTGCCATTTGCCATAAATGTACGTTAATCTTCTCTCACCCGCAACTACACAACAGACAAGTAAGTACTAGGGAAATATTTTAATTATTTTTAAGTTCACCGCCGGTTCAATGCCGTTGACTTTAGAAAATAAATAAAAAAAAAATCGAAGTGACTGGCGATTCGATGTTTGATGTTCCCTATGATATGGTGTTGTGATCAGATTCGCTTACAGAATTTATCTGATATCATTTTTAAAGACAAAGGAAAAGTCAAACAGTTGGTAATAATTTAAAAAATGCATATATACTACAAAACACACATTCATCATTCGTGTCTATTCTTCTACACCTCCCTATTCATATAATATTCCGTTGACTTCACTTGATCGCATGTCATGTTATCTTTTTACTACTAGTCAATTTCAAGTCTTGAGTCTCATGAAAAGTTATTTGAAGAATATTGAAAGAAGTATCGCTAACCCACACTAATTTCCTAACAACACATAAATATACGTAAAGTTATTTACACGGTCCAAGTCTTGTGCTCCTGGCAAGTGTACTAATGTGATTTTATGGGTCCGATCTCCATTATTACTGTGCTAATGCTAAAGTATAGAGATATTTCCTGTCATAAAACAATGGTTTTTTTTCGGTTACGGTTGTTTTGTCTTCTTGAATTGGTTGATTCTTTTTTTGGTTTCACGTGCAAAAATGGACTACGCATATAGGATTATTTACTTTATTTAAATCGATAAAAAATTATCTGTAACTGTAACAATCGATTCTAGACACCAGATCCAGACGGCAGTATGCTTTGAAAATCTGATTAATACGGAGAAACGCAAGAAAAACCTAGAGATACATACTTGACTAAATTACGACAGCTACCTTCTACTTGTTTACACTATTTCCGCACCATTATTTATGTATGTATTTGTATAGTCTTACGAATACGCGTAGGCTTTGGGAATCCGCCTAAGTAAGTAAATGTACGTGCGTGCGTGCTATTTTTTTTGCGAATGGACACTGGACACACCACACACCATAGCAATAATGTGGACTATACAAATAATATGTATACCTACACAGACTCCTTCTAACATAAGTAAGTGCAGTCCTTGAGTTAAATGCTGAAGTCAAATAAATTCAAAAAAATCCAATCGCCGCTTAAAGACAAAGAAAATAAAGGAAAGCAAGAGCTAGTAAAACATAAAAGTGCATACTAATAACATATGTAATTATTTTATCGTACAAAACAAGTGTACTAGTTACATGTTTAGGTATATACAAAGGTATATACAGTGGGGTGCGTAGATGAATAATGTGTTTGCGTATGTACCTCTCATAACATTCATAATAAATAGACAAGTATCGTATTGTATCGCAGTTTTGTGAAGATCAAATTTCGAATCATCCGCTATCAATTGACATCCAAATAATAAAGGAGGATGGCAATGGAGACACAAAGCCTATCACGATGACTTAATTATCCTGAGTCAAAGCCAGTGCACACACACACACACACACACACATGAATCAGACAAGGTAACAGGTTACATTCTTCAAGTGCTCCAATTCTACTGTATTGACGTGTACTTAATTGTAATTCTATGCGATGATTTTTTTTAAATTCTTTTAGCTGCGTAAAAAGGGGTAAATAGGTGTAGAGACTGGAGATTTAGTTCTGATCTTACTATCTGAAGTGTAGCTTATCTGCCATATGCTGTAATGCTCCTGTTAACATACCTAGTAGGATATGTCTTTGTAGGCACTACTGTACTGTGCATGTAAAACATATACATATATATAGGTAAGGGAGATGCTAATTGATTTCTATGAACAGGTAGCTCAAAGCAATACATTACTTGAAAAAGTTTCCGAAGTTTTAGGAAAGAGCAAAGGGGAAAAAGGGGTTGAAATTGAATTCAAGTCAAAGGGGATGTGATCTGTGTGTGCTTCTGGCTTGATTTCCTTTGCTTAAAACTATGTCTGGGTTGTCAATGTATTGGGTGAAATCATTATGAGAGAGAAAGTGTAACTGAATCTTACGTGTGCCGCAGGAATTGGAATTGAGTGGTTGTTGCTGCTGCTGCTGCTGCTGCTGGAGAGGGGGATGATTTTCCGTTAAATCCCTAGTATTTTTATACTCATTGTACTCACACTTGACTTTCTTGTGCTGAATACAACTCTGATGAAGGGAACCAGCTGAAGTGACCGAATCTGCCGAGTCAGCTCTCTCCAATTCCTACAGTCATCAACAGTAAAAAAAATCAGTTAGGAATGTCATCCCTCATCGCATCCTTGTACTTACAGCTACCCCTCGCCTGCACTCTATACTGTCTTCTAAATCTCTGACTGGAATTGGAATTCGTATAGGAAATCGATTGGGAATATTTGTAGATGCAGTGCTTATCCCATTAATATTAATATACACATTAATTACTACTTATCAAGGCAGTAATGTGGGAATTGGAATTATTATTGTTATTATTATATGTTGAAACACATTGTGTCTCTGTCTCTGACTCTTAGCCTGTAATGTATATATTATAGTGTGCTCGCGTCTGGTATTGTCTTGGCTTTTGAGTCCCGAGTTGAAGATTCTTTAAATGGGAGGATTTAATAGTTTGAATTGACGTTGACTAGTCCTGAGAATGCAATCGTATAAAATCGACAGTTGAGACCGATGTCGATTTCGATATATTATAGTGTGCTAGTAGAGATACCACGGCACTGATATTGTGTACTAATTAGCCCTAGTGATTTTAGTAGGTACTTAGATACTTAAATTTAGTTGGCTTCTGGCTTCTGCCTGGGTTCTTGCCTACCGAGTATTACACTGAATTGGAAGTACCTACTGCATATATGGAGCAAGTACAGAAATACAGTGATTAATAGTGGTAACAATGTTCGTGTTAAATGGTGTGTTGAAATCTTGTCCTACTTTTTATTATATTATTTGCTGATCGTTGACAATTCCTTCATGACGATGACGATACGATACGATGCTTCTAAATGCTTTTAGTTTCCCAGTACATAGTATATACCTACACACCCTACGAACTACTGACTATGGCTGTCGGTGTGTATCCTACTAAAATCACCATTAATACTTGACAGCAACTTCAGCAGCTTTCTTAGTTCATGTTGATTTAATTAGCACATCCCGCTCATCATTTCATTTATGAAGGACACATTAACATTATTTATTTTAAAATCCCTCGGAACTTCTGCCTCATCCTTTTCACTATCTGCAATTACTGCAGTTCCAAGTGACTCTCCAATCTACAGCTTTTGCATGGAGGACGCCTTGATTTCTCCTTAGAGTTTCTCATTCTACCCCCACCGTGAATATGTACCTACCTTACTTACCTACCTTTAAGGCAGGCACTACATTTACCTACCTACTAAATGCATAACGAACATACATGAACATGAGCCTTTATTGTTCGTAAACTGCTACAGTAGCTGTGCCCGCACTAATTTCGACTTGGCTACACTAAAGCTAAATGAACGATTGAAAGAAATTAAAATAGGAAAGGAATGACGAAAGTTGACAAAAAAAACTAGACTGTGTAATGGTGTATGTAGATAGTGGAGAGTGGTAAAGTAATAAAATTGTGTCTTTGTTCTTTGTCACATACTTTTTAGAGCCTGTTCCATTTAATTTCATTTCTGTGTCTACACCTGTCTACACACGACACTCAACTCACCTAACACAAGACTGACTCTAGCTGACTCTAACTCGAGAAAATATCGAAGGCAGCAAAGTAGGCTTTATTCATTTCATAGATGTACAAACTATTATCCTAATTATGATGATGACTCAATTCAAGACGTACTGTTACGCGGGGTTTGAATTTTGTCTAATTTTGACTTCGTCACCAGTCACAGACACTGGTCGATATCGATACGTTTAGGTAAAAATGTAAAGGTAACGAATTAGCTTAACTTTGCAATGATAATTATTATTGTTATTGTATTATGTATTTTGTACCGTTGCCTGAAGAATTGAATGAATATGGGGATCACCTCCTGTGTCCTGAGACATTCTTAAATCTCCATTCATTAATAATGTCTTAATTGTATCAACTTTTTTGTCAGCGCTGTAATTTTCTTTTTTTAACTTTAATTTCAAAACGGAGTAGTTCCCTCAATACTCAATTCGGCGAAGAAGAAGAAGGGGGAAAAGTTGTATGTAATTATACTTGTGGAACTGCAGAGGAGGGGGCTGGCGTCGAGGAAAATATGTGTAATTTTTAAATTGCGTATGTACTACGTTGAAGTTGACGACGGTTAGAGTTTTTTATGTATCAGTACAGTAGAGTAGTTGTGTAATAGAGCGTAGTTGGTAGCGGAGATGTTTTCGTAGTTATACGGGAAGTATTAACTATGAAGACGTTTACGTCCGTAGATGCATGCGTCAAGGTAGGGAGAGGGATGTTAAAAGTGTAGAGTTTAGTTTAGAGCTTTTGGTATGCTGATGTATGTATGTGTGTAAGTTTTGAAGTTTCCTGATTTATTTCACCGTTTAGAATGTCAATGGTAGTGAAATATGATCTGGAGAGTTGGCTGAACGTGCCAAAATGCTGATTGCTGATATAGCCAGTTTGAAGTTTGATGGTCGTGGTCGTGTCATGCTACTCGACCGGGTAATTCAACTCCAATTGTCAATTGCATGACCTCAATCACACTCCACACTCTTATATTCCTCCGTCCTCCCTTGAATTTAATTCTTTTTTAAACTTTGAGCTCCTTTTTGAAAATATTTCAGAAGTATGTAGTAGTGTTCACTCTTTAACTTTCATTTAGATTTAAATTGTTATATTTTTTTATATTATGGATAATACTTTATTCAAGTTTTCAAGGTGTAGGACCTCAACTGTTGACTGTTGGTTAAGAGGGGATACTTAGGACGCTTGAACGTTTGACTTTTGACCTGTAGTGGCTGTCTTCCGAGCACAGTACGATAAGAAATTATATATGAGTCAGGAGTATGGTTATGACAGTTTAGAATAGATAATTAGCACACCCACGGAGAAGCAGTAGAGGAGTAGATCCTCTCGTTAGCTTCTGTTTCGTTGTTTCTCAGTGGTTCGATAAGGAAAGCTGTAGCTGTGTCTATTTGATTGAAGATTTTCTCTATATTGTTTGTTATGGTATTTATTTCATGTGGATAGTGTGACACTGAGGGAGCGCACTTGGATTTTTATTAGACTGAATTTTTTTTTAAATTACTCTTTATGTGCTTTTGAAGATGAGTCCTGGTACTTTGCAAGGTTGTTAGTAACTGACGGAGTGACTGCTTTATGCTGAATTTCAACGGAGATTCCTGTCTCTGGTTCTTTCTTTTTCTTCTCTGGTGATTTTAGAAACAGGTTTGGTTATTGGTTCAGTTCAATGTTCAACTCACTCGGTAGATCTGTAACTACTCTTTGGGCTGAGTATCTTTCTTTCTATATGCAAGTGGTAGTCGTCTGACTTGACTTGGCTTGGTCTGTGCTCTCAGTGTCGGTCTCGTTGTATCTCTTCTGTCTCGATTTTCGTCGCTATGTACGCTCCTGTGTTGGTTGGGGCTCATAATATGGTTTTGTGAGCTAGAAATGTGAGCCTGGAACAGAAAGCACTGCAAGGGAGAAAAGGCAAAAGAGGCGCATCGAGAAGTGACAAGTTTTTGGAAGGAGGAGGTAAGACTGGGAACAAAGTAGGCGACTCGAAAGTCTGAGGCGAGCCAACCAAATACCCGAGTCTTTCCATGGGGAACACCTTCTGCACCGTTACTTCAACTACTCCTGAGGAACTTCCCCATTTCTTCACCTCACACTTTATCACAGTGGAAGGATGCTCATTATTGCAATTATATACCTACTTCAATTATTCCTAGATTATGAACACGAGTAGGTAAGTAGTATTTTATTATTTAATCGGCATTATTTTATTTCATTATAGCGCTGACACTTACTGTAGTTTGATGCATCTTTTCTCAAAGTGAGGGGAATTCATTTCTTTGCCTGTTTGATTTCTACGCTTATTCTAACACTTCCACGCAATATTTCAAAAATGAGGTTCAAAATCATAATAAGAAACCCAGTTTTTAAATCTCGATACTGACTATGATTTCTCCGAATTATAGTCTGCGAAATTACGGAGCAAACATCTTCCTTTGATTTAAAATCTTACTGCCTATAGGAATCATCCAAACATACTTCTGTCTCCTCAGCTCTGGGTTAGGTATTTGAAATCACATAAAACTACTAGCAGCACATACCTATAGCATATTATACGAAGCCGAGGGTTTTATAGATAAGAGTATCTGATTGGGCCTGATTACAGTTGACGATTACAAAATTAATATGATGTGTGTTCTTGGTGATTATATAGGTATATCTGCGTTGGTGATGAAGTATAGGAGAGCCAAGTCGGAGAAATAGAACCAGAAGAAGAGCACAGAGAATTGATTCTGTGTTGGCAATTAGATTTCATGAACATTGCCAATAATTTTTTCTTCTTCTTCTTCCTTCCATCCCTTTGTGCCAAGTTCAAACTGGAAATTCATAATAATTACGATTACGATCCAAATAGAACTGCAGAGCGATGACTGGATATGAAATGTGATTGGAATATATAGTGAAGTGGGAATTCGGCATTGGAATACAGTTACATATTTATAATTTATTATGTGCTATTAGTGGTCATGCCTTTTGCCGTCTTCGTTTGGTTTGATGACTTGGTTTGGTCGTTGGTGTTATCTAACAATGACACTCAAAGGTTTTCCTTCATGCTAAACATAGATGCTTTGTCTTGTGCTATCTGTGCTTCTGTGAAAAAGAGATCGATTCACTAAAAAATTCTTCATTCTTCAAGGCAGAATCAGAGGGCATTTCAGGATTATTATTACCTATTATTATTCTTTCTAGTATTTTGAGGTTGATTGCGTCTTGTATACGTAAAAAGGCAGAGATATATGTACGCTATATGAGTGCTGCTACTAGTTCTACTAGATGAGGATTAAAATTACAAATAATCCAATAATTTTTACTACTAGTTCAGTAATGCTGCAGTATACTACGTCACTACTCAACTGCTACTTACATAACTGCTGATGTAGGTATACGCACAAAAACAATTGCATAAACTAACATTATTAGTAATAGAGTCTCTTATAGTTCGGTTTAAGCTTTTGTTCCTGATTCCAGACTCTAGAGCTTTTCAGTTGCGTATGATAAGTTCTGGATGGAGAACAGTTTTGAATATTGATTAGCTGCAATGACTGAAAATGTCAGCTGCTATGCCTTTAAGGAACAGTATCAGTTGATCAGCCCACAGATATCAGAGTCAGACTCCAGTGTATTATTTTCTGTGGGGCTCTTAGAAGTGGGTTAAGACAAGTATAAGGGTTCTGTTGAGGGTAAGACGTTAGTTAGTCTCAAAGAAATCCTTATTGTTTGCCATTTAATTTTGAATGTAGAGTGTCACCACACTCACCAGTGCCAGTGTGCCAGAGTCAGTCGTAAAAATAATCGTATCACGGCGAAGGATCATAAGGTCTTCCTGCCTTGACTGCATGGGGCATTTATTACCATCACAGTCATTCTACTAATAAACTAAACTATACTTTGACTCTGTTCGTTTGATTTAATCCATGTCATTCCATTGATGTGATCAGTATATTATTCGTAATTTATTGTTTACATGTACTGTACAGATTGTTAGTTGTCAGAATTCTTCTTAATTGCATGGTTTTTATTGTAATTCCCTCAGCTCTACTTGATTCAGTGCTCTTTGCTCTTAAACTTTAGTGTTCATGGCATTGTCACGTCATGCACACTACAAGGCACTACCTACCACACCGTCAGGTTAATTTAGGTAGATTTAGTTTTGATACATGCGCCGCTTTATTATGAATGGATATAGAGTTTCATGACATTGAACGAGTTAAACTTGCAATTAAAATTGTGATTAATTTACGAAGTGGGTACAGTACAAGGGTTTCCCATAATCTTTGCATAACCTTTGCCTTTCCCGCCCCCTCTGCGCTCTGTAGTCCGAAAAAAGACGATTAATGTTGATGCTATAGTGCGTATGTGTAATAGCTTAAAAAAATGGATATTTTAATTTCTGGTCTAACAAACAAGAAACCTTTGAAATCCAAACATTTCATTTGGCAAGTTATTAACAACGCTGCTCAAAGGTTAAAATCTCAAAAAAAAATATCAAATGCTTCGCATCATTTTTGATACTTAAAATACCAAAACCAACTTCGAAAGGACACATTTCAGTGATAGAAAGTTGTCAAATGATCCAGTTCTACCGTCTTAAGGTTAGTCTTTGACACAGGAAAAATGATTTTTGGTCCGTGGTCCGGGATATGACCTAACGAACAGGTCAAAGATACAGGATCGTATATTTTCTCATACTCATATCCTTTTTGTCGAATTTTGAGAAAATTAAAAAAACTAAAGCTCCGCTACTATACTTTTGGTGATTTTTAACATTGCCCAGTATTTTTGCTGACGATAGTTTTGTTTCTACCCGTGTTTTTATGTTTTATCAGATCTAAACTTCCATCCTCGCTCTAACGAGAAGAAATAAAAGCATAATTGCCTTAATTCGCGCTGCAGGTGAGTGTGCAAAGGCACAAAGGTAATGCGAACGAACGGGGAAGTAGTTTTTCTTTCTTCAATTATCTTATCTAGGTAGGTTTATATTTTATATCCAGTGTAGTGTGTTTCCATTCCATGAATTTTTGATCTGGTCTAATCGGCCGATTCCGTTTTTTTTCGTGTGCATTTTTCTACCGTCTAAATATAGAACAAAAATAATGGAAATTATTCGAATGAAATGTATGTATATTTGAAAATTATACATGCTATATACCTTAGAATGATGAAAAAGGTATAATCGTTGAACAATATGTACAAAATATACGACAACAAGACGTGAAATCGGTGTCATCTAAGAAGTGTTGTTTTGATTTTATTACAGGTAACTTATTCCATTAAAAAATCTTCACTATGAGGGGTGTATTCCAGACGCATTTCTGAAAAAAATAAAAATGTCGGCATCAAGTAGAGTTTATGAAAATTGAAACTGAAAACCCAATGGGTGTAATTACCTGTGCTGGAGCAGTATATCGTGAGCTATGCACATAGGTACATATAAAAGAAACGGAAATATCGAATCTGTATGTATGTACCCACTTAGGTATGCACAAAAAGATTTTGTTTGCATACGTACATCCACAGAAATTACTAAGTCGTTTAAGCAAAGATATTGATATATATACTGTTCATTGTTCTGTAAGTGTTCTACCGATAAAAAACCGGTGAGGGTTGGAAGTTGGAAGCTAAAGTGCTGAAAAACTATAGTAGGTAAGTATCTACTGGAAAATAGTGGTAGGGTAGCTATTATGCAACGTGTACATGCTAAAACACTGGTTCTATGTAATTTGTATGTATGTGCATGCTGCATTGTAAACATAATGGATTTACTCGCAAAATGAATTTATTTTGTTTGACGTTTAAATAGGGGAAACAAAAATAAGTGATTGTGGCACGGAGAGCTTTGAAATCAACTTACATGTACAAATAAATAGAGAGCTTTAAAAGTTTACGCTATCACTGTAACTTCACGTTAAATTACTACATGTTCAGCTATTTCCTTCCCCTCGTCTCGAAATCTTGAAATGTCTCGTCTCGTCTAGCCTCGTAATAGTCGCAATTCCAATCCCTACGCACTTCACACTTCAACGCACCTTTTACTTCTAGTACCTATACTTCCGTGCCCAAGTCACTCCTAGACTTGAGTGAGAGGCATATGCATTTAATAGGTTTACTTATTTTTATTTTTTATTTACATGTTGTTTGTGGTGTAGCTTAGCCGTCGCTGTCAATCAGCTCTAAACATTTATGTTGTCTAAATATTTCCATTGCATCAGTCACAGCATAATAAGACATAATGTGTCAATGTAGATATACCCACAGTAGCATTTAAAATTTAATTATTGTTCCTTCATTAATTACACAAGTTAAACGAAATGGTAATATTGCCGTGTCTATTTCACAGGTCTGTCTGTCCAGAACTGATTGCCAATTAAGGTATCCAGCATCTACAGATCAGTACTGAATTATATTGTTCATGGGAAAAGGGATCTAGTAGGCATGGAATTGATGAGGGCTAATAGCAGGAAGGTTCAAATTAGCCGTGGAGGGTTTTTCTTTTGGCTCAAGCTGAAATGACGGTGGCATCCGAGTATTATGGTAATGGTTATTAGAGGGTTCCGTAGCAAGTAGTGCCGAAAGTCGGAGTGAAGTGTGTGAAGGAAACTGAGATGAAGTGGACTGCTGCCTGCCTCACTGGCTGACTCTGTGAGATGTTGAGTAAGTGAGAGGCATTACATGACATTATTCTTACGCCGAGATTGACTGTGAAACGTGGAAATTCAAAGGTACAGAAGGGCAATAATTTAGTCTTGATACTTTTATTTGTTATTAGAAGCTTCCGTGCACTTGGTTAAATGATAAAAACATGTCTTCATTACGATTACGTGGAGAATTTATATCCCCCTTTCCTTTTTAGACAGAAGCGGATAGGAACTCCATGGATAAACACGATCACCACCATCCTCTTTTATTTGCTGGCTCTCACTCTGCTACCCTGCTTCTTCTGCCCCACACACTCTCTCCGGAGTCTAGACTCGCACAGAATGTTGATGGTGATGTATTTTTTCGTCTCCTTTCTGCAGGCTCACAAGATGCTCAGCTCAGCTCAAAAAAGATTGAGAAAAAAATAGGAACAAGTAAAAAGTCTTTTAGCAAAATATTTTCGTGTATTTATTGTCGTCGTCTTCCAAGTTAGTTGTAGGTTCCAGCCAGTCTGTTGTTCCAGCATTAAATCAGTGTAGCTTGACAAACAGAATAGTTTTCTAAAGGCAACAGTACGTAATGAACGGGCTCCCATTGCTTGGTGTGTCATACCCGCATTTCTAACTGCATTGGGAATGCGACGGTCTTCGAATAGATATGTACATTTACAATGTAAGGTAGTTAAGTTAAAGCAAGCAGGTACCTACATACTATTACATATAGTTTCCAAAAGCTTATTGTACAGCTCTAATCGATTGTGTTGCATTGTTCATCGTTCAGATGCATTGTGTGTTTTTCCTAAAATTCAAAAATACAAACATTTGAAGGCGAATTCCTGAAAAATCAGTAGGCAGTGATAATAATATAGTCGGATTTTGCAACAATTTCAACGGTAGGTTTGTGTAGTATTGCAGTTCTGTGTGCAATCAAGACAAAATATGTATTTTGCACCTTTCAAAAAATACATGGATGAGAAAGCGTATATTTTTTGCATTCTTTTTTTTTCTCTTTCCTTTTAATTCGTGACTGTACTATGACCTCAGAAGTACTGTATTATACCGACGGGTGTTTACAGTAGTCTGTCAAAATCAGAATTGGAAGGAAATGGAAAGAGAATTAATGGCGTAAACTTACATTCTAATCAATTTTATTATACTTTCAAAGTAGAAAAGCACTTATTGTCGTTGGCGTGATCAAACTGTGTCAAACATGTGGTTAACATTTCACCCAAAAAAACGGACGAAAATTTAACGTTTCCCAATCCTCTCATAAGTGTCACTAAGATTTTGAGGGATTAAACATGGGAAGTAATGAATACAAATATGCAGTAAATTACTTTAGATTCGACAATGGCATAGATTGTCGAATATTGTGTGGGTTGTCTTTGAATCATGTTTCTGTGTCGTATTTGTAAGTACCTAGTATTGTAGAGAACGTTCAAAGATTATGGTTCCAATAATTTAAGATTCTAGGGACGTTTTTCTATTATTTTCAGTTCCAGTGGTGCAAATTCAGTAGCCAATCCATGCAGCTTCTAGTCTCTAGTGTTCCCAGAACATTAAACTTATCAAATTTTATTCTTGAAGCTACACTGCATTCAGCCAGAAGTGGCCGAAAGTGTATTCTACTGATTACGGAGGGAAAGAGTTGCCCGACTGGAGAAGACTGCATGGATGGAAGGGGAAGAGTTTGTCGGGGTCAGATTACAGCTGAATTAGCTCACTGTTGACTACCAAATATAATTACGGAAGATGCGTGTGCATTCGCCACCAGCTCTTAATACTTTTGTACTATTAGCATATATGTCTATCGTAGGTATTTAACTGTAAGCACCTAATTCAGCTCGTCTGCCTTAAATATTACTAGTAATTTTATACTTGGACTAATTTTTTCTCTATGCTTCGGCATTGGCAACCAGATATTGTGCAATTGGATATGTGAAATGTTATTTACAAGCGCAGATTACGATCCGATTATTTCTGACCCACAGACTAGTAATTATGTAGCTACACACATGAGAGTAACACTGAATTATACACAAAAAGCAAAATACAAATGACTAATGTATGACTCGAAACATTCGGAACCTTTGTCGTAAATATTATTGAAATATAATTATTGTTATTTGGACTACTCCGATAATTAATTATATTGTGATACTCTGTATAAACATTGTGTAACAAGTATTTCTACAATAACTCAGTAACACAAGCACAAAGTCGTACACGCAGTATATATATATACCTTTATAATGTATAAATATTTATTCTGTACGTATAATTATAGCTTCACAAGCACGCAGCGATGTTGCAATATGCAAAGCAGGCAATTTTATGTTTTCCAATTCGAGTTAAAGACCTCGTTGTTGAAAGGTTGAAAGTGCAAGTCAAATGAAATGTTACCCACGCTTCAATTATTATACTGAGGTAGTACATAAGTTTATACAACATACTATATTAAAGTTTTTTAATAATCGCAATGCTTAATTTGAACTTGGGTTATTAAACTTTTCGAATTGGTTTTTTAGAAAATCTCAGATCTGATCTATATCGTAATTCTATATTAACAAAAATGGAATCTTAAGTCGACAGATTTATAGACAATATAGATATATAGTTTAATAAACGTTTTCGTTTGCTTGCACACTGCTTTTGATTTTGCCATTTTTGCGACTTATGGAATATTTGGACTTGACTTTGCCCTATAGCCCTAGTGACAGTGGCAATTTAATTAAACTAGAAAGTGTCCCTGCCGTCGACTATAAGAAATGACGTCATTGACCCACGGGTTAATATCAAAATCAAAACTAACTCCCGCTCTCTCTGAATTATTGTATGTGTACATTTGCACTAATAATTACCACAAAAATGTACATGTGTTATTCACTGGCATGTTCAGTATTCAGCCATTTGGACATAAGTAGACGTATGTATGTAGGTATGCATACAGAGAGGTGATTGCCATGCTGGCTGGATGACGTATCATCATGACAGCACATTGAAAGAATATTACAGTTATGGCGGAATTGAATCACAAAATAAATTATTTATGTTGGACACTTTATTGTAAATAAAATAAGTCATTGAATTGAATTGAATTTTGCTCCAGATTTGTGTATTCTTCTCCTATTCTTCCCAAAATTTCCATTATGTAACAACAGGCCTCTAAAAAGTTTGCCGACGGGCGGGCTTCAATACGGTCCCTGAAATAGTTGTTTGAAATGGTAGATACTGCTTTCAGTTTTGGCCTGTACATTTAACGTTTGTAGATGTCTCATTTTTAAGTTGGTTCTGTAGTGACGTAGGTCTTGAAAAACTTTGATTTGACTACTTTGTGGTTACAGATCTCAATACTGCGACGTAAGTAGCCAAATCAATATTTTTTGAAACTTTGTCACTACAGAACCAATTTAAAAATGAAATATCTACAAACGTTGTTACAGGCCAAAACTGAAAGTAGTGTCTACAAGTTCGAGCAACTATTTCAAAGCCAGCCCGCCGGCGAACTTTTTAGGGGCCTGTATAACTAATTATATCAGTATTTATGTCACATGATAAAGTGCACATTAATTAAGTCATTAACATGCATTCGAACATATTTGTACGTATCCGACCGACACTTTGCTCTTCATACCAAAACCATTGCCCTCTGCCATGTGCCGTCAATCGCCAAGAAAAGGGGAGAACAAAGAGACAAATTCAACTTTTTCTTTCAAGTCGTAATAATATTTAATTATAGTTGTGATAACTACTACGTTTTTGAAGAAATACAAAAGATCTGGTAGGTGCTTTTTTAAAAATGTAAACTAGGTACCTGTTTTACATTTGGTGTGTGAATTCAACGTGTACGCATTAACTAAAGGTTTACACAGACTGCTTGATTTTTAGGAAGAAGGCACAACGCTTTCATTCCTTCTAGTCCAAAATTCACTTATAAGTCAAACATGGTTTTTGGCGACACAATTTATTTTCCAGTATAATCCTTATGTACAAAGTTCAAGTATCGTAAAAGTATGTATATGTGTACCAGCACATTTAAAGCCCTTTCTCAGAATTTAAAGCCATATTCACGCAACACCATGCTTACCTATTATACCAGTAGCGGAGAGCAACGTGGATGGATGGATGCATTCAAATTGAAAAAAATGCGTAGATTGAAATGAGTACTAATAATTGTAATTGTCAAAGTCATTCATTAAATGATAATTAGAGGAAGTTTTGTCTTTCTGTAGATTACGTCTTGATGACTAGCTCCGTCATTTACCATTGCCACACTTGATTTTAATCGATCAATTCGTAGACTTATGATTATTAGTGGTTGTAATTATGCATTAATTACTTTGTAATTTGTAATTCTACAAGACAGTATTCATCGCTTCGTTCCTCTACTATGTCTTTTTAGTGTTCGGTGAAAGAGTGTATCAGTGTCAGTCCGTGTGCTTCATTCAGCGCAATAAAAAAGGGAGTTCTGAGAAATAAGATTAATGAACAAAATGTTCAGAATAGGAGGACTGCTCATACTCCATTATGAATTGGTAAATTGGCAAAGCATAGAGTTAACAAAGACTCCGTGCTTCAGCTATCTATATAAGTAGGTCAGTATCAAAACATGCCTGGAATATGACGCGTTAATGCTGATGCGACCACGACTGACGATTACGACTTCCATAAGACGGGCTTTACGGTGCGGTGCGGTGGGGTGACGGTGAGGGTTTCGGTGTCATTAAGATGTCCCAACAGAATCATTGTGTCTTCCTTCTCCCTGTAGATTTTAAATCCTACATCATCGTCTTTCCACCTTTAAATTTTCTAACGGAGGAGGCAAGCAATTTTACACTCGTCACTCTAATTTCTAATAAAAGAAGATTCAACTGAGATGCAAGGGCTTGTTTTACTGAGCTTCTGTTTGGCTTGGGCTTTAATCAATGTATCAGCCAAGCCAGCGTATGTTACTATTCATTTTATTCTTTATTGCACGACGTAAGCTAAGTGTAAGTGCCTACAAATAGTAGTTCTTTTTAAAGTTAGGTATATTGGAGGTATTGCTACTGATACTGGTATCGGAGGTAAGTACGCTCACATTTGAGTAATCTACATACCTACCTACATAGGGTTGAAAGTTATTTACTTTTTTTTTTTACTTTGGCAGTTTACAAACTACTTCGGCTAGTTCGGCAGTCTGCCAGCTAACGCCAAGCTAATAACCCATTAACTTAACTTCTAAATTCGACTACAGTACTCTACACTATACGATACCATACAATCACAGTTCCGTAAGAAATCACTACTCAGAACATGTTGCATAATGGGTGGCAAAGTGACAAACTGAGGACCGAGCAGAAACCAATACCAGCCTTTTACCAGTTTTGCTACTTGTTTCACGATTGTATAGCAAATAGGTAGGTAGGTACTTATATGCTTGAGCTGAACAATATAATCTCTTCCTACAGATACCTACATATTTCATTATTGGTAGTACTTAACATATTTCACGCATTGTTATAAAAGCCAATTCTGAATTCATTTCATCGGGTTTCTGATTTATTTCATTTCAATTTGTTACTTATTTTTCGCAAACTTTGTTGAGTTCCTATCAGTATATACATAGGTGATAGGTGGGTTCAATACACATGCAGGCACTCGTTGGAAACATTCGCTTTTATGAAGCCTCCAAGTACCTACAAGTAGCAATTAACTAGAAAATAGGCAATTTCATTTATATAAACACTTTCAAGTTTCAAGAGTTTTAGCTGTTAAAACAATTCAATATTTTTATACGAGTAACAACATGGGCTAGTATGTCCCCATGTATTAAGCTAGTTTGTTTCCATTTTTTGTCTTGACTGAATCTTTAAATCCCTTGCTTGTCACTTCAAAATCGACTTTGGTCATTATGCTAAATTATGACATAGCTAACAATTTATTATTCTCACAGTTATAAGGGGGGTGAGGTGGATCACACGAGATATATGTATTTTTCTCATTCTCAACTATTGATTCTTCGTGAGGGGTCGATTCATTCTTTATTTATTATTATTATTAGAATATTAAAATCGGGGTTTTGATTTTACTTTATTACTAGTATGGTCCTGGCATGGTCCCTTAAGTTCCTTAAACTATTGTGATACTATTAATGTAATGTCAGCTGGAGTGGCAAATCTATAGTGCAGATTTATTGAAATAGCATTTTGAAGATGAATTCAAAGAGATAAACGGAGGGAAATTTTGCCAACCAGTCCCACTTTAAGCCCAAGGTGCCTCAAGGTGGCATGCATTCTGAGACTGTGTACTATTTATTTTTATTTTGACGGGATGAATTGACAAACTAACCATTTAACTACACGTGCTTGACACTAATGTGACTTTGAAATAAAAAGTGCTTGGTTTTAATTATGCATGTTCCATAAATAGATAAAGTACATCACAGTCTGTTCATCGGGGCTAGGGGAACTATTACTACATTTTTTTGAGAACTTCCGGAAAGATTTCGGACTTCTAAGTATTTTAAAAAAATAAATCGTGATCGCTACAATACGTGGCTCCACAATGATCGCCCATTATCACTGTTATAATACCAATTAACGAATCAAGAACAGAAATATAAAAAATACTCAATCCGAAATTTAAAAACAAAAACAACCAGAATCAAAATGTTAAAGCTATGTTTAAAATGTTACTGTGTCTTGTAGGCAATTGCCGTTGTGCGTAACAGTGTAAATAAATAATTATTTTCTTTCTCTCTCTATCATATCTATACTTACATAATTCCACATCAAACCATGCATCCCTTTTTGAGTTTACTTTATTTTTTTTAAATTGGATGTCGGATGAGGGTACAGATGGATTTCTTACCTCACAAGAGTTGGAGCATAAAAGAAGGAAAACGTTTAATCTCTCCAAAGAATAAAACTATCTACAAAATCTAACTGTCAATACAGGTCTTAAAATGCTTATTTCTCCAGCAAATGTACATTTAATTTCATTTTGGATGTGACTCTACCAATGTGATTAGGTCTGTATAAAGGTAGAGTGAAATACATCATTAAATACTTATTGATACTGTGTCTTAGCTAACTAAATGAGCAGATTCATAATACAAGATACAAAATAAATTCATAGTTGTGCTGCTCTGGGCCACGGCTATGGGGAGATGAGAGAGAGAGATACCTAACTTTATTAAGCCACTGTTGCACAACTACAACAGCCAAACTGCCTCAGTATACATACATACAGTACAATACAATATCTTTTTACATTATATAATATTATTACAATTTGTATGTACGAATATGATAATTATGTATCTGAATTGATCCTCGTAGGGCATACCGCATCACACTTTCAATGTTTCAATAATAGTAGATCAGTAGATGGTAAATTGAATCTACTAGTTACAAGTATCTAGTACATTTATCAGTGTATTCTTTCCATTTTTTAAATGAGAGCATTAAAATAAATGAATTGGTTTACTTCCTAGTTAGTTTTGATCATTAACCTACATTAATCTACAACCCGATTAGGATATGAAATGTCCAATTCCAAAAGTATAGGTACAGGTCACAGTTTTTTGTCTGTACTTGAAATTCGGGAAAGACTGGAGAACTAGTGAGCAACTTCACCTTTGACATTGAGCGTGATCTAGTGCTTGGTTCGTGACGTAGTTTGAACTGCATAAAGTCCGCGCGCTTTCTCGAATTCAAAATACTTGCCGTTTGCGGTATTTTTTATTTTGTGATTTTGTGGTGAATGAAATTGCCGACGACGGATTCTTGGATAGCACGAACGAGTTTGGGTTGAAAGATTTAATTATAATCCCGTGATTAATTTACTAAGCAAAATTAAATTTTTTAATTAAGCTTTTAATCTTAAAAGAGCCTTTTCAAGAGGTTTGTGTAGGTTTGTTTTTGGTATTCTGTTCTGCTGTAGAAATTCTCACATACTATGATTATGTATATAATTAGATAGGTCGACCTTTCATTAACTCATGCCGAGTGTCGGGCTGTGTGTTAGTCAAGTCACTACGCTTCGTTGAAATGACTGGTGTTGTTTTATTACTTTTATGACCTAAGTACCTTTGACCGTTTATTTTAAAAATTTGTTTTTTGTTTGTTTGTGGACTATTTGATTGTGTCGTGACAGTGTGTGTACAAATTTAGAATTTAATAGTCGAAGTGATGAAACCTGCAGTTGCAGTTGCAGTTCCAGTACCCCAAAATATTAACAACATATATGCAAAGATGAAGTCCGCAGTTCCACAAAATATTGTCGATTTATATACGGACATCCTGGCCCACAGATATGAACCAAATGGAAGTCGTGTCGTTTGTGGAACTACGACAGGGAAAATTGTGATTCTAGAGTAAGTTCATTGTTCTGTTTCTAAAGTCAAATTTGAAAGCACTACATTTTACTAAACCAATTATAGTTGTCAGGTATGCTGTCTTTCCACATGGTCTCAAGCTCAGTTTTTATATTTTGATTATTATTTGTTATTTCTCGAGCATAGGCGGGATGAAGAGAAAAACGAAGTGATTGACTGGCTGAACGGGAGAATACCTTCAGGAGATGCAGTTCTTGGTCTTGACTGGGCTACTTGTGGGATTTTTGTAGGAGTTAAGAAAGGAATTTATTTCTATAAATCTAATCCGAGCAAGAGAACCTTGGTAGACGATCCTATTCTCCTGGACTGTATGTTTGATGTGATGGACATCCGCTATTTGCCGAATGGACGATTTGCGGCTGCTTGTGACGATGGAAAAACGAGGGTTTTTGATATTGAAACTCAAAAACTGATTCTGACTGTTGCTGATCATTCTTCAGCGGTAGAAGTACTCTCGTCAAGGTTAGCTGCGTTGATAATATAGTTCGAATGTCAGTATGGATTGAAATACGCCTATTCTAAATTTAAATAACTAAATAATACTATTTACTAGTACTAAATACTAACTATTTTATATCTTTAGTGATGAACACCTTGCTACTGGTGGACAAGATGGGAATATATTTATTTATGAAAATCAATTCCGAACGCCAAATTCTGTGTGGAATATTAATGTTGGAGCCAAATTGGTAATTTAATTTATTATCTACTTAGTGTATCATTATTTGTATATTAATATTTGAAATGTTAAATACTAGTTTCACCCATAAATGTAATATTCAAATATTTAGGCACCTGGCCTTGCACTTAGTAAATCGTCTACGTGGATTGCTGCTGGTACTCAGGGAGCCCCTTCAATTTCTAATTTAAGAGCTAAAGTCGCCCTTCCTCCCATTCAGACTGACTCATCCCAAAGTATGTTGAACGTAAATACATTAGCTCGGCACATTTGTTATAAATAAAACACTTAAATCCAACGGAAATTTATTAATTGGAATTTCAATTCCAATTAATATTTATTATAACAACAATTTATTTAAAACCTCACAGTAATACAGATATGATTGGATTATTTTTTATTGTCTTAAGGTATTTATACGATCACCTTTGGGGAAGATGGAGCTCTTTGGTGGGGTGGAGGTGGTACGAAGATTTATAGCTCGGAATGTATGACCAGTGTCACCTCAGAAATGAAAACTGCTTATGGCGACGACGAAATTCATCACATATTCTCAATTGCTACAGGTCACCGGCGACAAATGAGTGTTGCTGGTTCTTCGAATGGACTTCTTTTTACTGATAATGGAAAATACTGGGATACCTATGTCAGGTTATGATTTCGTAGCAAATCGTATATTTTGTACTTTTTGTAGGCTGTATAAGTATTTTCGTTAAATTTGTATAACCCCATATCCTCATGTATAGTACGTCGTCGCTCTCGCTAATAGCGTACCTATATGCATTTAAAACCTCGATATGCTCATCCTACAAAATAATCATAGTTTTAAGTACAAAGTAACGGCAAGTCGTCTAATTCAAACCAAATCAAAAGAAACGACTTTACTGAGTCTTATATACATACAACCTTGAGGAACTCATTCTCAAGTTTTACAATGGCATTATATAAATGGACTTGACATATTTTTTTGTTTAAGCTGTGACCTTTAATTAATTTTTGTAAGCTCAAGTTTAAAGTAATTTGAGTTTAGGGACGAATGAACATATTACATATATGGGTATTATGCAGCATTTTATGAGATGTTAATTTAAAGTAGTTGAATGAATTGTTTATATGCTCATCTTGTAAAAAATGGTAGTGGATTTAGTTAATTAAATATGCAAATTCCGATGTTTATGTTTGGATTGAAAGTAATGAAATGTGTACAAATCACGGATCAAGTATATTGATCTAAAACGATTGAGTATAAAATTTGGAAATGTAGTGTAATAGATACTGCTTCCATAAGAATCGATTAATTTGAATGAACTAGTTGCCCCAATTCTTTCATTGGGCATCAGTTAGCTTTGTAAATAAATTTGACGAACCTTAATTTCGTCTTTAACTTTATTAAATTGAAGTACAAATAAAGATGAGTATGAGTAGTAGTGGACTTTTCCTGTATTATTTTCATAAAGAAGTACGGATACAAAGTTAGGCCTAAAGCCCCTCATACTTACATTTAATACGTGTATTAAAATTTTTAACGGCAAGTTGTTGTAGTAAAAGTTTCCTGTTGATCGATCGCCGATGTATTCAGTTTAAGTTAGTGCATTTTAACGCTCTAAGAATGGTCAATAGGTATTTCATATTTCTGAATCCCGTGGTCAGTAGCACTTTATTGGTAATGCTGTTTATTAAATTTAAAAACTAACCCCCAGGACAGGAGCGTTGCCTACTATGCTAACATGGGCAGCAGTGTTTTTTATTTTCGCTTGAAAGACTAATGCATTTACTAGTACTTCCTACCCTAATACAAGTGTACTATTTTAAACTCTCCAGCTACAGAAAGGGCAGACATTTTTTGTGCTCACGTCATTGAATGATTTCATTCACAAAGGATAGTAGAGTTATCAGCTAGTTTTCGACTTCCATTCATAATGTATTTTAAGGCCAGTAATTGGGAGTTTCTGGAGGCGTATTAGAGTTCCGTCTTAGCCTTGATAATGGTTTAAACTTTCTCTGCAGTCCTCTAGCATTGCGTTGATTATTTCTGGCAAGCAGAGAGGAGCACTTGAACGACGACTGGTGAGACTAGGAACTTACCGACTTACCAGACTTGTTCTTAAAGCTCCAAGTTAGAACCAAAGAGAAAGTGCATGTGAGAATCTCATTTGGATTCTGTTCCATTCCATCTCGCAATAATTTACTGTGCCTGGTTTGCTGCTTACTTTTCCAACTTTTACTTTTTTCGCTCTTTAGCAGGTGTAGTCTCTTCCTCCATTATTTTACTCTTTTGTGCTGTACATACATGCATACAGATGTAGGTAAATAAAAAAAAAGTTTTTTTCACGCATCTCCACTCATTCATTATGATTAGATTTGTTCTAAATGCGTAGGTAGTGATACGATACGATGCGTACATTATTGGTTCTGTTTCTATTCGGTGATGTAAATGCATTATGTGTATGCAGTTTGTTTAGAGTTGGACCATTCGGAATAATCTACAGTTCTTAAACTAAAGTCAGTCAAAGTTGCGTAGCTTGATCTGTATCCTTATCCTATATCTATCCTAGCTACTCATGTGGAACAGTGAACACTGGAAGCGCATTATTGTTTATTTTTTTATACAGAGGAGAAATTTTCCGTTCAATTTCTTCTTCGTCTTCATCTTGAGTTTCCATGAAGGTTTAAATCTATTCATGTCATGTCAATCCACTCACGAAATTTACCATGAAATCCGGTTGAGATTCGGATTCGGAATTCCGGAAAAAACCTTGGAAACTTTCCTTTTTCCTTAATGCAGCCTTCAGTATGGCATGGCAGTAGCTTGATTCTTCTCTTGGCTTTGGATTCCCTGTCCCTGCTCTCTGTGGCAAAAAGAGCAGCATTTCATGGGCCCTAGTAATCGATAAGGAAATGGTTTTTTTCTTCCTCTCTTCTCTTACTCCTGTTTGTAGTTGGTGTTGCTTTCTCAGTCTCATGTAATGTACAGTCTACGGCATGCTAGAAGGTTTCCCTTTGCTGTGCGAGCGCTGTGTACCTCCGAGGGGATGCGGTGTGAGGCGGGTGAGTGATGTGTTGGAACGCAAGTCGACGGTGATATTGGTGTTTGGGAAAAGCGTACAAGCTCGAATGAAAGATAACGACTTTCTCCTTTTCCTTCACAAGAAATACGGCGAACACCATTCTATAATAATGTTTCTATTTGGAAATGGAAGCCACTCACATTTATAGTCAAAAAGCAATAGCAATCCTTTAACACTTCAAATTTGTTATGACCTAAAAAATCTGTTACTTTGTACATATGTACACATGACAAGGAGAAAGGAAGAGTCTAGCAAACTTTTAAGAAAAGAAACAGAGCTCACTTGCAGAGCTGAGAGCTTTTAGCTCAGCTTTCATTTTGTTGTCCTTTTTGCTTTATATTCCTCGTGTTTGTGTTTTCTGTTTGAACTGGAACTGAAAGTATAAAACGGCTAGCTGCCTCTGCTTCTGCTTACCTAAGCCTGCACGAGTACACATAAAGTCTGAGCAAACTTCCAGCTCTCTGTCTGTGACCTGGAGATGCAACCACAGCCCACCCACGTAGGCAGCTCCGTCATCATGTAGATTCATAATAAGTAATGACATTTGCAAACGTAAGACAAAAATAGAATAGAAAGTAGAAAGCTTCGAGTCATTTTTACCAAGTATTATACTTTGAGCAAAGAAAGTATCGTTTTATTGCTTTATAATTAAATTAGAGAAGTATGGGTTATTTCTGGTTCTATTGACGTGCACAAAACTTATGGGAAACAAAACAGTAGTGGCCTGGAAATATCTGTAATTTCATTTTTATTGTAGACAATTAGCCATTTTAGCAGCAGAAAATTACTAGGTATACTCGAAAAAAAACTGCGTTGTGGTATTTCTTTAATTACGTTTCAGTTTACTCGATCAAGATATTAAACTTACGTGTTACAGTTTTACATTCTGGTTCACTTTGATAAAAACAGAACAGGAGGAACTGCAAAGGAAGATATAGGTAGAGCCTGAAATTGGAGTCAATTAACCGGGGAGAGAATAAAAATACAGACATTATGTACCAATTTAGGTTAAGTGCTCAGTTGTTAGTGCAGTGTATAGATCGTACCTGTTTCTAAATACATCGTCTTTAACGGTGCAAAATATGCTCTTACTATTTTTGAAAGCCCCCAGAAAAATATATAATTATATTTTACAGATTTGGGGGTAATTATATAATAACCTGTATAAATAAATACAAAATTTGAACAAAAACATGAATTATAAAAACAAAAAATAAACTGTGCCGTTCCTTTTTTTTCTTTCAGCTTAAGTCGAAAGCTGCGTTGCGGTGTTAAAATTGAACTGTACGGTGCCTGGTGTGCTGCTACGTAGTATATTTTTAGTTTTCTGTGCCACATGCATAAAGTATTTTGCACCTCCAGCCTTCAGCTTCCACTTCAAGGACCGTTTTATGTGGAAACAAAATTGTGTATACTGAGATTGCACTTGTCACTCTTAATCTGCATCTTACTATTTAGTTACATACATACATGATATACTGTGCAGTGGTTCTGGTTAGACTAATTTTATTGACAGTAAAATAGACTTTTACGATTTTACCTCAGCTTGTCGTACGATTAAATAAAGCACCTCCGTACTCTAATCCAAATACGTAGGTAAATATACTTCAACTTAACCTAAATGTTTTTTATTTCCTATGCACATGTACGTTGCGCGTTGGTATATTATAGATATTGACTATATAAGGTATCTGTAGACTGTAGAGGAAGGGCTGTCACTTGTCCAAATCGTTTGCAAAATCTAATGCTGCTGTCACGTACATACATTCCTACAAATTGGAAGTACAGGTCGACAATATGGATAAATTGTGCGGTCTCCTGCATCTGCATCTATCCAACATCGTGTTTCGATTTTATGCTATATGTATTATTATTCCATTTCAGCATTTCTGCATATACCTTAATACAACGTGTCCGAATATCTGTAATCTGTAAGTACAAATGCATTCGATTCGTCCAGATTTCTCGATTCGCACGTTATTCGTCTTCTGGATAATGAAACTGAGCTTACACTGTATTGTAAATAGGAAGAGCGACGAGTGAAGCATACAGCGTAGCAGTTGGGTTCGGAGGCAGATGCACTTTCGCCAACATGACTGTTGAAATAATATTTATGTGGGTTACTTATTACTATTGTGTAGGCACAGCTACAGATGCACTACCGAAAAACCCTTTACGATATCCTTCATTGGAATGCGAGTGTGGCTCCGACCACCCTTAACTCGTTGGTCTCTTTCTCTTTCGAACCCGAAGCAACGTCTCCTGCCAGAGCTACCCGGAGTTCAAAAATACTTGACTAGTACCTTCCCAAACAGTATAATGCTGTATACATGGGTGCAGGCCTGAACCTATCTATCTGTGTGAATTATAGATGTAGGTAGTTTGCAGCAGTTTTGGTATTTGGTCTGGTGGCTCTGGCCTTGGTACTGTATAAATCAATGCAATGAGAAAATGCTATACAGGGATAACATATTGAAAACGAGAAGATGTTATTTTAATGTACTACTTGGAAAAACAAGGTTATGATTGATAAAATTCATTCATGCAGCAGACAGGAATATTACTGGCAGTGACACACGCTGATGCTGATCCTTATAGGAGTTGGTAGGTTGGTTGGTACTTTGGTACGTCTGTTGGTGTTTATGTAAGCATAATGTGGTGGCGTACTTTCTATGTGAGAGCGGTTGGGATGAGAAGTTCCACATAACATTTAAATAACACAAATATATACCAAATCCTAACTCTCATGTCATCATCATTGACACGCTTAAACTTGCATACTTGACTGCCTGCCTGCAGCTTTGCGTTAGCGAGTCAAATCCATGCCGAGTTTTAGTGTTTTAGACCAACCAACGAAACAAAACAGCTCGTAAACTAGTAAAAGTAAGCAGAGTAAGATACAAAGGTTCAAATTCAAACTTTCATAATGAAATTCTTATTCATAATGAAATGAAAGCTTGAAATCTTGAATCTCTATTGGAATTCCTCAAATGAAATTCAAGCTGAAAGCTGAATGGCATGTAATTACTGACTCAGTTAAGCAGTTAGGTATGCTTTGGATGAGCTGTTTAAGTAAGGAATGTATTTATAATGTGTCTATTGTAGGAAGTATGGTACATGTAGTGTACGTAGTGGTTACATGTTGTTTGTATTGTTTCTCTTGTGGCGAGGTGTGGAATTTAAATTTTCTACGTAAGTAAATACAATGCAGAATGTTCAGAGGGCTCGCTGCTCTTTACTGTGCACTATTGTAGTTCTGTTGTATCGTTGTATGTCAGCATGTAAAACAGTCAAATAATATTATTTGTCGTGTCGTACTAGGAATATGGGTGTAGGATTGCTTTAGCTTCCTCGACTATACTCGTAGTCAGTTTATGCTCTGTTATGAGGCTTGAGAATTCATATATTATGTTCTCACCAGAGTCCTTTGGGTTTGAGCTTGAGCCTTTGAGTATGTAGACTCCTTTTCTGTATTCGATTAGACCTCATAAAGAATTTTCCCAGCAGGTTATTTCTGTCAAGGTTTATTGTTCAAAGTTTTTCTTAATACTTGATGCAGATAATGGGTATATACATACCTGTACATACAAAGGTGTATATTTGTGTAGTACGTATCTAGGCTTGAGGCTTGCGTCGCGAAATAAGGAGATAACACTTAATATAACTATATTGTCATTACGGCAAGTCCAAGCCGAATACAATATCCACATTCAAATCTGCATATCTAACTCTAAAGAGTCGACCATGTAGACGACGTCAACAGTCGATGTCGACGTCCAAGGTGTGGAACGATTATCAAGTCATAAATAAATTGTAATTGTAAATACATGTTAACATTAGTAATCGTTCGTGGAGTGTGAGGACAGTGTAGAACAAGACCTAGACATGGTCAAGAATCATTTGATACTCCAAGATGCAATCTTCCACATTCTACGGCGAATGGTTAAAAAATAGTCAATAGAAGCCAGGGAAAGCTGAGTCAGTGAGTTGCAGTTTGCAGCTTGCAAAAGTCTCGACGATCCTAACTAGCCAAGTCTCTGTGCCATGGGATAATCACGCAAGTTGATCATCACAAACACTTTAACTTTTTGGTTAGGTTAATTGTAATAATTGTAATTGTGTAGAGTAGAGAGATCTTTCTAAAGATAGACGCTACACAGGAACTACCAACTATACAAACAAATGTAGAACAAACAAACAAGCGCTCCATCGCAAAGAAGAATGGAACGCTGCTGTAGATTGTATAGAAGAGAATAGAGCTCATCAGGATATCCAGTTATTTATATCTTTGTCTATCTATCCACTTCGCGAGTTCGGCCACATCCCTCTATGCTCTGATGCTCTGTACAGCTACCGCTGTAGCACTCCTGCTCTTATACAAACTGTACAGACTCAGCCTAACTAGGGGATAGAATGGAATAATGGGAAGGATTGAGAGAATAATGTGTAATATAATAGAATAATGTATATAATATATAGTCGGGCTGGTAACGAAATTCAAAGAGAAAACCAAAAGTTAGGAAGGTACTTGTAAAAGTCAAAGCCAGTTTGATCACATTATCAAATTAAATACTTGATTCAATTATGTACCTCATAAATATAACGGCATTCATTGTTGCTCACTGAAACCAAGTCCAATTCCGTTTGACCCAGTAAATATACTTAAAAACTAAATCTACGAAATACCCTACATATCCATCATATCTGACTTCTAACCATCCATGCATAGTTACTCGCGGTAGGCTTACGTCAATCATCTCTATTCGTAGAGGTGTTTGTAAGTACCTAGTTACGTCTTGGCCTTGGACTAGACGTAAATTATTTGCTGGCAGGAGTAGTAGCAATAGCATAATCAGGCTATTATAAATCAACAAATATC
>JAQFZC010000815.1:0-39603 GCA_034695205.1 Dicyrtoma fusca | reverse complement strand
ACCTTTTTAAAAGTGAAAGCTACTAATTTTGAATGTTTTTGAAAATGTTGATTTCTAGTTGTGTACTTTTTGAGTGTTAATTTGTTAATTTCTTTCTTTGATATTTTAGAAAATGTTAATCACCAATTTTGAATACTTCTGGAAATGTTGATTTCTTGCTTCGACCTGTATTGAAAGTGTTAGTCACTAGATTATTAGAAAATGTTTTTGAAATATTGATTTCTAGTAATGTCCCTGGCTGAAAATGTTAATATCTAGTTTTAACTTTTTGAAAGGGCCATTCTTAAGATTAAAATAAATTTGAACATGTTAATTTCTAGTTTTGACCTTTTTGCAAATGTAATTTGTATAATAAACATTTTTATAAATCATTATTTCTCAGTTACGACGTGATATAAATGTATGGAAAAAAAATAATTTTAAAAACTGACTTTATTCGCAAATGTGCTTTTTGGTGCAATTTACAATTGCGAGGAGGACCATCCTGATTGTGAGTGGAAGCTATGCTTTCCCTGAGCCTCCGGGTTAGAATTTGATTCAAAAGTTGTGAAAATGTATCCAGCCCTTTCACTGTTTATCTGGGGGCGTCGAGTATTTAATTAAGCGGTGGACATTATACCCTTTTAACGGATATGGCTATGAGCCATAGGGAGATTGTGTGCACTGCGGTGGTGTAATTCGAGAGGGTGTACATAGTTATGTTAGTCAATCTGAAAACTCGGTCAGGATTGCAACAGAGGGACACGCGTGCAGTTTCCCTTGAAAAATGAAATACTACACACTACATGTTGGGCCGCCCAAAGGTTATCTGTACACGTATACATATATGTACATATGTATCAAGTATGAATCCATGCATGGTAGTAGTAGTGCACTAAATATTCTCCTAAAAATTTAAATATTGATAGAATGAGTGAATGATGCGGACTGACATGGGGATCTACCTTCACAATTATTATTATTATTCCGCTCTTGGTGTTAGGGAAGGTAGTTTGCGGTCCACTGTGGGGGCTATCATTTATAATTTTCCGGTGAAAGTTTTTCCTTTGGACGCAGTGGCTGTGTTTCTATCCTATTGTTTGGAGGGAGTAGATGGTTGCTGGTCAATTTCACTGAAAGTATGTTGCTGTCACTACATGTGGAGATCCTCCATTACACCCACCCAGTCATACACCAGCCTGCCTCCAACTTTCATTGGGAAATCATGTCTGTTTTCCCAGATAGACTGTCTAGCATATAGCGGCCTGGCATAGCACTGCTCAAGAAGCAAAAAAGCTCAAAGGACTACGGAAGGTTTTTTATTCCCAAGTGCTCGTGGAACGTGGGATTTTATTGACGACTGAAATACAATATTTTCGAGATTTTATACCTTTTTTGCTTTGTATGATGATACTTTGTAATCTTTAGTAATAGTTTGTCGTTGCCACTGCACTGTTGCACAACTGTACTCATTATTATTATTGTAGGGAACACGGTATACAAACTACTCAAAGCATTGGAAGATTGGAACAGCCTGGCTAGTATGGGTTGATTTAAAAAACATTTTTAATCTTCTATTGGTTTTGAAAACGTAGGTACATTTTAGAAGGTATTTTCCGCCTTTTCAAAACTTAATAGTAATCATTTTGGCATTTTTGTTTTAAAAAAAAAGTCGTTTAGTCAATGTTTTTTAAGTGCCGGTTTTTAACAATGGAAGTATAGAATAAGTCGCAACTTTTCAAATAATGTAAATACAATGTTTGCAACTTTTAAAATAATGTTAATACAATGTAACTTTTCAAATAGTGTACATACAATGTTTTCAACTTTTTGAAAATGGTAAATAGAAAGTTATGCACCTCGTAGAAAACGTGTAAATATATTTTGCAACCTTTTTAAAAGCATGCGTTGAATACAATTTTCTCCAAAAGCATGTAAATGAGGGAAATTGCACTCAAAATAATTGAAATAAATGACTACAGAACGAATACCTTGAATCTTGAACCGGTGGCCTTGGTTCTCTTTTTACAAAATGCTGCCTCCTTCATGCACATGGTTGCTGAAGCCCTTTGAACCCTATGCTTTAGAACTTGCTCAAATGCTCCCTTTGCTTCTCGACCCACGACGTGGAGCTGACGATTAGGGTCAGAGTGGATTTTGAATTCTATTGTATTCATGTGGTTCGTAGATTGAAAGACATTGAAAGTGAAAGGAGACTGCTGATAGTGATGGCACTCACTCCACTCGTGTCTGCTGCTTCTTTCCCCTGACTGTGCCATATTTATTTAGAGCAGCAGGCAGACGGGAAAGTAGAAGCACACACACACACAGACTTTGTTTTATGTTCCTGCATCCTGTTATGCAATAAAGACGCGAGCAAATGGCATCAGTTGAGTGTGAAATCGAAATAAAAATGTGCACTACGCCCCATTACATTACAGCACATTACATTGTGCTGAACCAACCGCAAAGAATTCATTCGTGCCTCCCAAGATTTGTATGTCTCGTCTCCTCGCTCTGTCTCGCTCCCTCGTCTATGAATATTTGGTTTGGCTGTGAAGCTGTGAATACATACTTTTGTTTTAACAAAAAAAAAAGTAAAAAAAAAAAAAAGATGCTGGAATGATCTAAATTTAACATTTTAATCTTACGGTTACGAGATGAAAGAAGAAGAGAATTACTATCTATGGCAAACAAAGTCTCAACTAAGAAATCAAGACGACTCTTTGGGTTCAACTTAAAAGTAGGAGCAAAAGTATCTTGTGGGGGGGCTCTCAAATGCTACATCAATGCAGTAAGTTTAGAAGAGCTTAAACATCATTGTTGTTACGCCAAAATTGTTTTCCAAAATAGAAAAAAACGAAACTTTTTTTAACCTAATAGCAAATGGGAAACCATGGAAAGAATGCTTTACAAAAGTGCTTTTTCTAGAAATTAACTTTTTCAAAACTCTCAAAACTAGAAATGAACACCTTAAAAAGGACTAAAACAAAGTAGGTAAGACTTTCAAAAAGGTCAAAACAAGAAAATAACATTTCAAGGAGACGTAAAACAAGTAACTAAGACTTTCAAAAAGGTCAAAACAAGAAAATATCATTTCAAAAAGATGTAAAACATGCAACTAAGACTTTCAAAAAGGTCAAATCAATAAAATAGGACTTTTAGAAAGATGTAAAACAAGTAACTAACTTTCAAAAAGGTCAAATCAATAAAATAAGACTTTTAGAAAGATGTAAAACAAGTAACTAAGACTTTCAAAAAGGTCAAAACAATAAAATAGCATTTTCAAAAGGATGTAAAACAAGAGATTAACACTTTCAAAAAGGCCAAATCAAGATATTCCCACTTTCAGAAAGATGTAAAACTGGATACAGCACCGTTTCGAAAAGGTTAAAAAAAAGACAAAATATGAAAATATCTTTACCGTGTAATCAAAATCAAAATGAGAGCCTAATGCTTTCAAAAATTAAAGCCTAAAAATCTTTTACATCTTTTTTTACAACTTTTCGAAACAAGAGAATTATTTTTTCTGGAAAACATGTCATTGACGTAATAGGTGAAAGCCGCTCAGTTCCAAAACATTGTTTTAACGTGGTAGTTCCATTCATAGATACTTGCATAATATATGTAGCAACTATAATCTGAAACCGGAGCGTAAAACTATGGCTTTTTGTCTGCATGCCTATGGGTGGGACTGCATATAATAAAGCATGACTAAATTGTGGGACTTTTTCAAAGTGAAGTAGTAGGTGAAGATCTATTATTTCTTTGTCCACATGTTCAAGCCGTGAAGGAAGACTTTCCCCGCAACCTGAATTCCCAAGACTATCTCAAAAGGAACTACGCTTCTCCCCTCAGTCTCTTCCATTCCGTCTGTCTCCTTTCCTCCAAGCTAACCAGCTCCAAGGGGCTTCCAAATATTACGACCGAAAATGCCATCAAGATGAGAGAAAGATTTTTTGTCGAAAAACAAATGATATTCTTGGAATTTCAAAAAAAAAGAAATAAAATAAGCAAAACATTGTTCATACCAAATCAAAGGAAGGCTTAAAACATGAAGTTAAATATTTCATAAAGGTGTAATTTATGTAAGTGGGTGGAGTTTTCAAAAAAGGCAACATCTGATAATGCCATTTTCAAAAAATAAAATCAACATCTGAAATTGAAGGCAAAGAATACAATTGCCTTTTTTAAGAACGGTAAACCCAAAAAATTAACGTTTCCAAAAAAGAAAAACCATAAAATTAACTTTGCAAAAAAGGTAAACCATAAAATTAACGTTTCCAAAAAAGAAAAACCATAAAATTAACGTTTCAAAAACGGTAAAGCCAAAAAACTAACGTTTCCAAAAAAGGTAAAACCATAAAAATAACTTTTCAAAAACGGTAAAACCTAAAATATTAACGTTTCCAAAAAAGGTAAAACTATAAAAATAACTTTTTCAAAAAATTGCAAAAACTAATATAAACGTTTTAAAAGAATGTATGTACATCAAATCAAAATGATTACTTCTAAACTAAACAAAAATTAAAATCATTACTTTCAAAAGAGGCAAAACATGTAATTAACATTTTCAAAAAAATCAAAAATTAAAAATATTGTTAAAAAAAGTGACTAAAGCAGAAATATTCATTTTGAAAAAAATTAAATAAATGACGCAAACAGATTTTAAATAAATGGTCGTAAGCCTGAGGTAATATTTGGATTCCCCTCAACTGCTCCTCAGTCCCTTCACATACACACACACAGACATTATACTACTTCATCCTTGGAAAAACATGATTTTTTCGTCTTGTTGGTCCACACATCTTCTTTTTCTTCCCTTGTTCCAGCTGAGGGTATTGGAGAGAGAGAAAGAGAGAGAAAGAGAGAGAGAGGATGTGTGGAAGTGCATGAGGAGGGACTTGCAGGAGCCAGAGAGATATTCTATAAATGCTAGTATGATTATTAGTTCTGTGTACGTAAGCTTTTATTGATGTAAGATATTCTCTAAATGTGGAAGTCGGACGACGTGCAAGGACTCGACAATCATTATTTCTTTCTTGTTTGGGCCACGCAACGTCTCCAACAGACTTGCACGAGTTGAGACGAGACGAGACTCGAATGCTTTCTTTCATTCAATCCTCAACCAAGACCCTCTCCACTGCACTGTCTTCACAAAACTATCTCCCCCCTCATTCCATCATCCTTCCAACCTGCATCCCTGTCCCATCGTCGGTTAAGAGGCAAAAGGTCTCATGTCTACCGTTGAGATTTCCGTTGTAGACTTGCATTTTTTTAAAGTCTGCCTTTTAAAATTTGTTTTTGAAGAATCTTTTTAACCTATTAGGAACTGGGGAACCATGGAAAGAATGCTTTACAAAAGTGTTTAATTCTATGCACAAACTTTTTCAAAACGGTATCATCTAGTAAATAACACTTTTTCAAAACAGTCAAAACTAGAAAAAAGGACTTTTTCAAAACAGTCAAAACTAGAAAAAAGGACTTTTTCAAAACAGTCAAAACTAGAAAAAAGGACTTTTTCCAAGCAGTCAAAACTAGAAAATAGCACTTTTTCAAAACAGTCAAAACAAGAAAATAACACTTTTTTAAAACAGTCAAAACAAGAAAATAACACTTTTTCAAAACAGTCAAAACTAGAAAATAACACTTTTAAAAAACAGTCAAAACAAGAAAATAACACTTTTTAAAAACAGGCAAAACTACAATATAACACTTTTTTAAAAACAGCCAAAACTAGTAAATCACACTTTTCGAAAACGGTCAAATCTAGTAAATAACGCTATTCAAAATGGGCAAATCTATTAAACAACACTTTCAAAATGGTCAAAACTAGAAATTACTATTTTCAAAAACATTCAGAACTAACGATAATTATATTACCGTTTCGAGAAGGTTAAAATCCTGACAAAACATTTCAAAAAACTGTCGCCTTTAAATCTTTAACAATAAGTGTATATTTTCAATTTAAATTTTATGCACTCTTGAGTGCAGCGGCTAAATTACAACTGCATTGCACATGAATTTTGTTCCGTTCACCAAATTAAGATTCTTCCAAGGTCAATAAATGACGGGAAAGAGTGTGGGTAGTTCCCTTTGTCTCAGTTGGACGAAGAAAAATAAAAATTTCATGATTTATTACAAGCTACACAGAATACAAGGGTTGTTTTAGTTTTAGGGCTCACTTCATCTTTCATAAATATTTAATACTGTGTTGTAAATGCCATAGTGGAATTGTTTTACTATTTGAATGTCAAACGTCTACAAAGTACTTCTTGTGTGTAACCAGCTACTTGTACATAATATATTTTCTAGTTTCTAGCCCGAGGCCTTCAAGGCGAAGATTGTTTTTTTTGTCAAGTTTCAAAATAATTGAATTTTATTGTTTTAAGAGGTAATTTTTAAAAACGAATTTTTTTAACAGCAAAAAAGTTTGATCAGTAATTTTATCGGTGTTTTTGTTATCATAAGCTGCATTTATATTATATTTTTCAGACCTACATAGATTTAAGGCTTTCACCTTCCTTTGGAGCTCGAGTGAAGAGTTCCAATTTCATACTCGGTTTAAGAACATCTCTGTACGCACGCAACGACTAATTTTTCCCAGATACCCGTTTAGAAAAGAAAAACTAAGGGATATAGAATTATTGCTCTGGTATCGGTTGGCTATATCTGCAAGGGGGAAAAAAGTATCATGAAAATCTATTTGAGCTGAAAGATGGGGAAAGTAAAGGGGGAAAGCTCTTATAGGATGCTTTAGTGTGGAGATAAGCGTTTTATATGTAGCATGACGAGGTTGTTTTAGTTTTAGTTGGGTGTCCAATTCCATAGCTCGGCATGACGTTGAACAGAACTGAATTCCATGGCCAGAGTATCGCCAGAGTTTTAGTGAGTTCTTGAAACAGAGACACACACACAAAAAATTCGCTACGGATAAAAGAAAATTGATGACCAACTTTTTACATTTATACTCAAGTGAAACGTCACGAGAGCGGTGGAAAATCGTCGAATTTCATCCATAACTCTGTTCAACCTCATATTTCAATGGAACGGATGACCAATATGCCTCGCTACTTCATTCAACGTCCAAAGGGTCCTTGCATATGTGATCTCATCCAAAACTTGGCAAAAACCAAAAAAAAAATTGAAAAAAAGAAAGAAATTTGTCTTGATGTTTTGTTTTTGGTTTTGAACCATGTTTTACAAATGGTAATTCTTCTTTCTTTAGCTTCATTACTAAAGTACATACCTACCTACCAATAATGGTAGGATTTTCCATGTTCATAAAAAGAATGCAACATTTTTTTAGAAAGATTGTGTGACGTAAATTGTGATACGACCCTAGTCTTGTCTACTTCTTTGAAATATTAGAACCCCAGTCATCTCATACTTCGCTTTCTGCCCAGTGCATCGCAAATCCCATCAATTGTATCTCGCTATCAAATAAACGTACTACAAATAGCAACAGCAATTCAATGCGCTATTTAACTTTTTTTTTTGCACACACACACTTGAAGCGACCTGCATTCATATCACGTCAGTGCGGTTGATATTCGTGTAAATAATATCACCTGATTCACATGCAGGGATTACGCCCATGTATGTACATACTGCCTCTCCAGTGTATTTTTATTTCGCTCTCTCAAGATGCTATCGAAAACACGGAGCTAGGCTGCATGGGGCCTTGCAAATGCGACTACTAAGTCTTTACTTAAGCCTAGTCATACTACTACTACTACTACTACAGATAAAGGTAGAAAGTCAACATTTGCATTTATTTAAATAGCCGGTTATAAAACGTATCGAAACATATCATTAACGGTTTCAAAATGTGTCAAAGCAAGAAATGAACGGTTTTAAAATGTGTGAAACCATAAAATAACTTTTTCAAAACGTCTCAAATCACAAAATAACGTTTTTAAAACGTCTCAAATCATAAAATAACGTTTTTAAAACGTCTCAAATCATAAAATAACGTTTTTAAAACGTCTCAAATCATAAAATAACTTTTTTAAAACGTCTCAAATCATAAAATGACGTTTTCAAAACGTCTCAAATCATAAAATAACTTTTTTAAAACGTTAAAACATAAAACTAACGTTTAAGAAACATGCTTAAGCATGGAATAAATGTGTTCAAAACGTGTTAAATCATAAAATAACTTTTTTTAAACGTGTAAAAGCACCAAACCAATATTTTCAAAACGTGTAAGAACACAAAGCTAACCTTTTCCAAACGTGTTAAAATGTGAAATTAGCTGCCATCGAGTTTTCTTTGAAGTCATATCTACATGGTCCCAACTGTGCTGTGCAATACTGCACTGTATTGTATCGTATCGTGTAGCATTGTGAGAACGGAGCGTTTCCATGGTTTGGCCCCAAAAAAATAGTGAAGGAGAACCACAGAATAATTGTGCATTCAGTTAGTTACTCAAGAATGGGGGATTTTTTGACTAGAGACAATTAGACTGTGTTGGGTGTTGTTGGAGAAGTGATATGTTAGAAGGCTTCTCAGTTCTCAGATGAATGTTACCCAAGAAATCGTAATGGTCAATTATTTAAGAAGGATCGGAAAACCGTGAGACTGGAACGGACTGTTTTTTTGTGTGTGTTCGACTCTAAGGATACGTCAATGACAGAAGGCGAGGCGAGAAATTTAAGGTTTGCTCGTAAATTGGTAGAGAAGAAGAAGAAGAAGAAAAAGAAGAAGAAGAAATAGGAAAAGGAAAACGTGGCAAGAGTGAGAGACAGAGATTTAGCTTGGATTTGTCGGTTGGCTGATGTCAGCTGAAAATGATGAAAGAGAGTCAACGAGTTAGTTCCATATATTCCGCTCTACACACACAAACACACACACACACACAATGAATTGCTCTCAACTGTAACTCTGCCTGTAACGGCAGTAAATAGAAAGTCCCATGAATGTACACATACAAGCAGTGCCTAGGCACATTTATTGGTTTTTATACACCACGGCAAAGCAAAGGTGTAGGTATAGCTAAGTCTATGCCCCCAGTCTTTACTCATCGCCTTTGCCGTCAACAATAAGCGACTGGGCAAATATGCCTACCTAAGGCCCTCGCAAATATCAGGTCAAAAAGATACCCATTGGGGGAAAGTTTTTTACTTTCTCTCACTTTGAATTTTGAAATTTGTGAGTTCAAAGCTTACAAATTCTTATGTTGTTGTTTGATCTTTTTTGGAAAGCATCCCCTTCTTGTTTTGGCTCTTTTTGAAAACATGAATTTTGCGTTTTGACACTTTTAAAAACGTGAATTTTGTGTTTCGACCCTTTTTGAAAAAGTGAACTTTGTGTTTCGACCCTTTTCGAAAACGTGAATTTTGTGTTTTGACACTTTTTAAAAACGTGAATTTTGTGTGTTTCGACCCTTTCTAAAAACGTGAATTTTGTGTTTTGACACTTTTTACAAAAGTGAATTTTGTGTTTCGACCCTTTCTAAAAACGTGAATTTTGTGTTTCGACCCTTTCTAAAAACGTGAATTTTGTGTTTTGACACTTTTTAAAAACGTGAATTTTGTGTGTTTCCACCCTGTTTTGAAAACGAGTGAATAATATTGAGTTTAGCCCTTTTTTAAACGTAATTTTGATATTTGACCACTTTTTAAAATGTTAATTTTATGTATTCATCTTTTTTACAACATGCATTCGTGTTGAAATCATTACTTTTTGGAAAAGATAATATTCAGTTTGAAAATTGCCCTTTCTAAAAGCGCTGATACCACGGTAGGTTCATTTAGAAAACGTCAAATTTCATATTTGGCACCTTGAAACGTACACACAAGCAATGGCTTTTAATGATTATAACGGTTGAAAAATATCATTTTTTTCTGTTTTACGAGAGTTGTTCCGCTTCATATCCTATGAATGACTTCAAATGTGCCATGATCCTTTCCACACCTTGAGTTCTTGGACTTCTTGTCCGTCTATACAATGTGTGTATGCATCTGTGTACAGACGGCGTCCATCTTTACCACCTACATCTGTCAAACTGTGTGTTGCTCCAACAAAAGAATCAAAGCAATTCTTTTGCTCTAGAAAACTTGAAATGATCGATTGATTTGCTTTGAGTAATGTGACCGCCGTTTCATTTCTGCTCAACGATCATATAGCTCTGACAAAATGTCGTTTTTTTTATCCTACGAGCCAGCCACTCTAGGAATCAGACTCTGTACAGAAGCCAGAAGCACATCCAATGGCACAACCAAAAGTTAGTGTGTGTGTGTACTCAGACACTGATATACAGTCCGATTCCTTATTGCTTCCGCCTTCCCTTTCGATACCTTCCCGATCTAATTGCTTTTACTTTGGAAAATTATTATTGACAAATTCCTCAACCGTTAGTCTTTCATTTTCGTTCTACTTCCAAAAATATACCATTTTTTCCTTTCCAGTTACACACAGCCAAGAGCAACTAATTAGCCAAGGCTTTAATTCCAATGTGAATGCGTGTTTTCCAACCTTTAAAATTTTTTCTATACATGGAAGAGATCAAAGCTTAAAAGCTTACAACTTTATGAAATACATGCTAGTACATCTGAATGTGCTTTCATTTTTCTTCTTAAGCTATAATATACCAAACTATATAGAGAAATCGAAGCATTCATTTCCATTCACCCATTCATGAGTTCAAAACATCGGTAATTTCAGACCCCAGCCCAATGTATGTACCTTTACCCATTGTTGATCAGATGAAAGGCATTCAGGCGAAACAGTTACAGCATAGGAGATGCAACTAAAACATTTTATGGAAAAGAGACACTAGAAAGTTGAAAGGGTGGTGTTTTTGATTCACACTTGCAACTTTCAAAAGTAGTTGGTGTCTATTATCTACGTATAAAGTCGTGTGATCGAGTCGTAATGAATGGTTGCGAGTGAAAGCTGGAATTTTAAACCAGTCCCAACAAGCGGTAGCAACCAACGGGAGCCTCACACTCCAATTACAAACATTCAAATGTATGAGTAATGTGTGGGTTCTGAATAGTGAAACAATGAATGTATGTACCGACACACAAAGGGGGCTCGGGAAAGGACCAGGGATTTCTTTGTTCAAGCAAAAGTGAAAGTCCTTTCAAATCCACCGCTTGCATGTCATTTGTCAAAGTTGTACACGATCAGTCGCGCTCTTAATTAGAGTGCTCAAATACTATTAATGTTGCATAAATTGAAAGCTTCAAGTGAGCATGTATAGGTACATGTTTTGCCTCCCCATTACCAATAAGTACATAAAACACACCAGCAGTGTATCTGTAATTCTGCAGTTCTGTCATAATTTGTTTTCTCTGCCTCTCATTAAGTATCAAATTAAAAGCTAAGTTCAAAACAAGTGCTACACATTCGGAAAGTCAATGCTAATGCTGAAATTATCATAACCCTTGAGCTTTCACTACACATGTATGCCATGTATAGTAGCACGGTCCCATTCAAATTGATCCGTCCAAATTAGCTCAGATCATGTCAGAGGTGTCATTAAACATGCTGCAACCGATCCAATGAAGATAGGAAACATGAAAAGGGGGGAAATAATTATTTAATTAATGACAACTGGCTGTACAGGTAATAATTGAAATTAGTTGTGTACCACCCGAGTCGGAAGTGAAAGTGAAAGGGAAAGCCAAGTTGAAGATATGATTCAAAGGGTTAAAACAGTCATTGCTATAGACTCATAAATGGGAGAGAATACCAATACAGTCTAATATACGAACTACATCAACTTTCTCATGCTTGCTTTCTCCACTTTCTCTTTTTTTATTTTATTGTACAATGTATGTATACCATAGACACAATTTTCTCTCACAGTTCTGAACAACCAGATTACTGCCATAGATAAAGAGATGCCTTGCTGCCTTGTGAGTAAACAAATAAACACTGTTTCTTTCTTTGTATTTTATTAGGAGCTCATGTATCTATACATACGTATGGTGTACCTATTCAGAAGTCAATTTACTCTTTTTTCTCCTTTTTTTCTGCCCGTTGCGTTGGTTGGAAACAATAGTTATTGTTATGGGACACATAGCTTAGTAGCATTGCTTCCCTTTGAAGATGTGATAGGATGTAATGGACCGCTTTCCTATTTTGCTTTTTTTTCTACCCCTGAATGCAAGACTTGTCATCTGTTTGATTGCACTCATATTTTCCAAAGCTACTTGTGTGTAGGTAGGTATAATCCAAAGTTTGTACTAAAAGGTATGTTCAACATTTGAGTGAGGTGATAAATTTTTATTGTTTAATAAGTACACACACTGCTTTGAAATTTATTTCCCAACTTTCCCTTAAGTTGCTTTGCATATATTTATGCACATAAAAACAAATCTGGGACCTGGTGTAACACTGCTAGTACGCATAACATAAAATATGTGTAAATTGAGCTGCTTTACATTTATGGTACTAGATAGGATTTTAAGAAAGAAAAGAAAAGAACACATGTACGAAAATGAAAGCATTAATTGAGTTATACACTCCCTTTGTTGCTTTTGAGTGAATTATATATGTATATAGGTATATACACAATCTGTGCGTATTTCGTTCGTCGTAAAAATAAAAAACAATGACTTTCTTTTGAACTTTCTCCTTGGAAGAAAATAATCTTGCCGGGATTAAAACGGCCCTAATTCTAAGTTGATTTTACTTACTGCTTTTTATATCTCTGTAGCTTTTTTTGATAAATTGCCTAATCCGATACAAACTGACAATTTGTACTATTGTTGATTTAATTCGATTGGAGTATCCATCTATTTACACCCAAGAGTATTTTCCATGCAGGAATAGATACTTTTTATCAGTACAAGGATGGGTAGATGTAATCTCAATCTATTTATGTACCCATAGAAAGTTGCTTTATTTACTGGCTTGGTTATTGCCGTTTACGGTGAGTTCATGGAAAATAAAGTTTTCTTTTTACCTTTCTCCCTCTCTCTCTCTCTCTCTCTCTCTCTCTTTCTATCTCTCTCTCTCTCAGTGCACACAATTAATGTTTCTTCATAAAAGCTTTTGGGTCTATTAGTCTCAAGGCTTTTGAAATTGATGTGTACGTTAGAACATGTGTAGTCAGAGTAAAAGATAAAAAAAACTAATTTGGAGTTTCACTGCCGTGCAGCGCTAAGGCTGCTTCGGTTCCCTTTGTTGCTCACTTTGTTTCTTCTGAATCTTCGTCTTCTTTGACTTTGACTCGTGGATCTCTGTCTGTCTGTGTGTACATTTCTTTGAAAATGATTGTGACAGCAGGTAAAAAACACGAAAGGGACAGAAGATGTAAGTGAAGAAGCAAAATTTTTAGTCTCCTTAAATTCTTTCAAATGTGCAAAAAGGTTTTTATTACAGTTTTTGAAAAGTTTCAAGAAATAATGAACTGTAAGGGGGAAAATAGCTAAAAAGTCTTAGCTGCTTTTAAAGTCGTAAATTTAGAAAGTTCGGTATGAAACAATTGCAATTTAAACACGGTTAGATTTAACCGTATTGTTTTTATTGTTGAACCAATAAACATTTGTACAATTTGGATGCACATTTCTACAGTAAAACTTTGCTTCTTCAACAACAAAATGCGTAGGTGGATCATTGTTGTGTTTAGATTCATTCCAACAAGGTAGTGAATCCGCACTTTCCCATGGAACAGGAAAAACCATTAAAATCACTTTCCAACTCTAATTCCAATTCCAACTCCAACTTTCAGTCCAACCTGCGTACACAAAATCTTTTTACTTTGTACTCTTTTCCCCAACACATCAGCCATGTATGTACGTTGTTAGTGCAGGGCGGGCTTGGAACTGCGGCTTTCTTCCGGGAAAGCGTGTACTGCCCGTATGTTGACTGAACGGCTGCCTATATGAGATACCGTGAAGGGAGTCGTAATAATAATAAAGAGCCCAGTAGTCAGGGATAAAGGAAGGAAAATTGTGAATTTTCTTTTATATGTAATGGTCGGAGTTGACAAGCAGAAAATCCAGAAGCGCTAGTTTTCTCAGCTCCTCAAATAAATGTAGCCGCACATGCATGGCGACAAGACAAATGATAAAGTTTCTACATCATTTTTCACATTCGTTTAACTTGAACTTGCCATAATCTGGTCGACTCCTTCTCAATGAATACAGACGTTTGAAAAAGTTTCTGTAGACAGTGAGGTAAATATATGTACGACCCTACAACGTGTGGAATGAGCTCTAATCGTCTCTTTCTTCACCACGCTAGCTGGAGAAACAAAGTGAGCCGCGCATCCAGAACAATAAGAAGCAACGCAAATCCTAACCGTAGATACTGGAACAGCTCAAAACGGACAGTTTTCACTTTTACGAACAGCTCAGACAACAGTTACTGTGCAGTCAAACAGATCCAAAAATCTGTTTTGTAAATTTTGAAAGCATCACATATTCATGGTGAAGGATTTACAAAATGAACAAGCAAGTTTTCTCCTTTCCCAAACGTACAAAGATACCTAGTACTGTTCCAACGTATTTCAGCAAACAGTTTTAAATGGAATATTTATGTTTTCCAAACTTGTGCAGCTTCCTTTTAGAAAATTTTCCAAATTATTTAAATGTAACATTTTGCTCTTTTACAAAAACATAAATACGTCACCTTTTGCACTTTTACAAAAACATAATGAGACCTTTTGCACCTGTACAAAAAAATAAACGTGTAACCTTTTTCACTTTTTCAAAAACAGGCAAATAGGATATTTTACAATATTTCAACAACAAACATTAAGCACAGTTTCAAAACGTGGGGAACTTCATAGTCCTTACATTGCGTTTTAAAAATGGAACAATTTGCTCTTAATCATATGGGGTATACCTACCAACATACATAGCTGTAACTTCTTGCGTCTTAAACCCCGATATGAACTTGCTGTAGAATTTGAGCGGCAACCTACGAGTTTATGGATATACCATATATACCTACTTAATAGCCACCAGTTATATCTACCTCATACTAATCCAGACGGTGGTGTGCGGATTGGGGGTAACGGAAGGGGATGATATACGCCTGAATGTCTTTCTCCGTGAGCACTACAACAGGTGACAGGAGAAAGACGGAGGGAAATGTAGATGTGTGCACCACTCAGCATGTCATTCTCATCCCACTAGTCAGTCTAAGACAGGAAGGCAGAAACAAATCAAGAAGACACTAAATTGATTTCTGTCACCACCAAAAAACCCACCAAAACTACTGCTATATATATCCACCACCACTATTCTGTACTACCACTGACTGACTGACAAGCTACTTGGTAAACCAGAGAAAGAGAGAAAGAGAGAGAAAACATCTCTTTTTTCAATATTGAAACAATGGTGCTGAGCTCATTCTTCTCTTTAACAGTTTCTCTTCACTGCACTGTTTCTCCTTCTCCGTCTGCACCGTTGCTTCAGTTTTCAGTTTGAGCCTGAAGTCCCTGGAGAGAACTACTACTACTATTTTATTTCCCCCTCCCTTTTCTCTATCTCATTATCTTTGCATGGACACTCTCCTTGTGAGGTCTCTGCTTCTTTGAGAGCATTTATTTTATTATTTATTCTCCTCAACATTTACAATTAGATTTTCATTTTAAGCACACACAGATTATCTCCTCATTCTATTTCTTCATCCTCGGAGAATTTTATTCACAAACGGGAAATTATGCAAGATTATAATTAGTAAAGCAATTTGTGGTACGGCTCTTCTTCTTCTTCTTTTAGCCCATTATTGTTAGTCTTTTAGACTGAGGCATTCTGGCCATTTCTGTGAGAACTTATGGTTAACATAATGTATTCTATAACATGCATCATATTGCTTCTTCAGTGTACGCTTATATTTCTGTAGCCGCAATCGTTACTAATTAAACCCTAATTTGATCATATGTACATTAATACACTCTTCACCACAAAGAAATTTTTTATTTTTTTAGGGTGCTCCTAGTAAACATTATAATTTTTTATACCCCAGCAGCAAGCTTATAGGTAAAGCAGTGGTAGGTAGGTAATATTGAAATTTGTTATTTCGTAATTTTAGCCGGGCATGGAGATTTTGTACGTTGGCAAAAACCAGAGGCCAGAAGGATCTGCACTACTGTTACTGTAGATGGATGCACAAAAGTGAAAGTACTGGAGGAATTATTGATTAAATTGTTCGTAGACAGAATAGTATTGGTGCATGTATTCTCTCTTTCTACATAAAGCACCTCGACGGTACATGCCGCTTGAGCCCTAGAAAGCTATTTGTATCCGCATGCAAAGTTGGAAAGTAAGCATTTGTAAGCTAAGCTTTTTAGCGGAGGCGCCTATAAGCTAAATATATGATGCTACGTGGCGTGGGTGCATTATACAGACATTCCTATTTGGAAAAACAGAATAGACACCACTTATAAATTATTAATAGTCAGTATTTCGCATCCATCACTGACTCAACTCTGAGGCTGAAAAGTAATCTCACCGTCAACATTTTTTCCCTACAGTTTCTAAGGTTTTAAACTACGTATTGTCCACACTTTACCTGGCATCGAGGAAAATTATAGGCGGTGATAATACTAATTATTATGAACAATACAAAATAATTTTGATCGTTTATCTAGTTAGAGTGGGAAATCCAAACTACTAATTATCGTTTTTGGTGAAAATAGTTTTAAACGCTTAGAAAGAATCAGGTTTCATGCTAGGAATAATTTAATTTCTAACCCGTCCCACATAATTTTATAGCCTTACTTTGTAATCATCGGTTCAGTGGTTCCTAACCAGCTTCCTTGCCTAGCTATTCGAATTGATAATCAACAATAATAACATACGTCCGGTTTCTTACAATGATAAGATGTGCCGCTACCGATACGGATAGAAAGGTTTGGAAAAGCATAGAGTTAATTATTAAATAATTTAGGGAAACGAAGAAAAAAGCATGATTATTAAGGGTACTGTAATGCAAAGAGGATTGGAGAAAGCAGTAGATTCTCTCCCTCACTACATCATTTATTAATCAATTAATCATCAAGAAATACTTAAACTCTGTCAATGTGTCTGTGAATAATAGTCAGGTATGGTGATACCCGAAGATTGACAAACGTCCCGATAATAATAGCGTTAGGCTCCTTGAATGGAATTAGTAATGAGAAAAGAGAGAACCTTGAGACATCGTTTTGAAGGGGAGATGGTGCGTGTACGCAGAGTGGCTTTAAGTTTTCAAAGTAAAGAAAATCCCTCAAGGTTTCTACCTTGAATGTGTAAATGAGTTTCCCATGCATCAGTCTACACACAGATGCAATTTCGTAGGTACCTGGGTACACATAAATATTTTCAAAGTTGGATTTTAACTTATACAATTATGCAAAGCTTAGTTTTGATTTCGATTTTGCCTTTAAATGGAATATGTGCATCGTACTTGCACAGCACTATCAGTAGATGACCAAAGTGAATGGATGTATGTATATAATGGTTTTCTAAATTGAATCCGTGGGAGTACATATGCACATTTGTTTATATATATTTTCACGTGGGCAGTGAGTCCATTTATATAGGTAGGTAGGTCCGTTAAGATGCATACGTGGGAAACATAAATTATTTTAGTTCTAACCTTGAACGCTCTTGACTCCTCGTTATTGTTTTTCCTATCGGTTGTTTTTAATTTCATTTGTGTTTGCTCGAACTGCATTTATTCTCATTTCTAAAATTGTATTTTTTTATCAGTGTACGGGCGTGCTGTGGAAGGAAAGCTACACATCTTGTCGACTGTTAAATAATTTAGACTACACTCTCTTTTTGGAGATTGAATTAGATTGGGCTATCGATTTCTTTATGGTTTTTCAGCTTTAAGAAGAGAAATTATTAGCTAGAGAAAGTCACGAAGTAGAAATTGAAAGAGACGAGAGAGAAATGTTTACTTACTTAATTCCTTTCGGCTGATTTGTGACGATTGTCCGGCAGGCAAAGCAACAAGAGTTTTTTTTTCTTCTTATTTCTATTCCAGAACCCAAGGCTTCGAAAATCTGTTGAACTTTCTCATTGTACAGTCACGGTTTTTTGGGATCATTAGTGGGAAGCATGTGGTACGGGAGAAATTCGATTTGCGTTTGTCCAATCAAACTAATGTAATTACAGGTTTTCTTCAACTTGATGAGTTCGACTTGAAATCTTTCACGTTTCCATTCCTAATTTCAAAATGAGAGTCACCGAGTCAATGAGACCTCGTTTACACTGGGACAGCGGGTGATGCCCATACAGAATCAGAGTACAGAATTATGTATAACGACTGTAAAGGTGTACGTACTGGACGTGGCAGTGACTGAGTGAGTGGGCTTGGTTTCGTTTGTACAAAATTTCAGTGTCTACTTCACTCTAATTGTCGTACGTTTCCATTTGGACGTTGGTCAAATTTACAACAACTCAGTTGACGTATTTGATGAGTGAAGAGATTAGCCGCAGAAGAAATAAAAAACATGAAAGGAATATCCACCTTAATTTTGTAGTCTGAAAGCGTTGTTTGAACTTTCACTTTATTTTTTTTTCTCAATAAAAAGGACCACAAGGTCTCCCACCAAAGAGGCTCGTCCAATTGGAGAAAAAATTATTTTGGGATTTATCTTGAATCACTCACGTTGCGACTTTATATCCCACACTCTACTGGTTACTCACAATTCCTATCAACAGTCAAAGGTAAAATTGTGCAATCGTTCTTTTTGGGATTTGGTTTTTTGTGTAGTGCTCTCGTAGTTGGAGTCAGTACACAATAGGATAAACTAAACAGTATTGGAATTCCCCATTGAACTGTATAGTATGTACAACGTGGAGTTTGTTTCCACTTTCTGGCCGAGTGGCCATTAGTTGTTTTGAGAATAAAAACTACCACAAAGGTCACAGAGGCAGACGGGACACAATACCAACGAAGGAAGCCAGTCTGATATTCTGATGATCGATCTTGTTTCTACAATTTTCTCCTGTAGCTCACGTTTTCAACGATCAACTCTCTTAATCTTACTCAACTGTAACTATTTTCTGCCGATATGATTTTATACATTAAATTATTACTGCTCAAAGATACAGTAGTTCAAGATAGTACTATGTATGCACTTTCACCGTTGGTAAACTACGGAGAGAAAGCATAGGCAAAGAGCAAGGGCTTCTTACAGCATTCCTTCAACCTTCATATTTCATATTTCATACTTCACAGTTCTTAGGCGAGTCAAACGTGAGAATCTGTACAATGGTTTTCTCCTCTTTTTTTTGTCTATCTTCCCTTCTGGCAATGGACTTTGGAAGGAGAAAGTAATGCTATTGGAGTCCAGCTAAGAACTACGAGTAAGTATGCACGCAAGTGCACTGGTATGTCTGTTCAAGTTGAGAAACTGTTTTTTAGAAAAGTAAGAAGCATTAAACTTTCTTTCCTCTGATATTTTCTTTGCTAACAAATGATATTTTACAACATATGTCAAGAGTACATGAAAGAGAACAAATGTTTATGTAGATACACTAGTTTCCTCTTTCTTCTACCTTTTTGTCCAAAAACATCTATTCAGTTTGGAGTGGGCGAGATGGTTAGTATGCTGCTGGTAGTCGGGAGCAATGTGGACTGTGGTATAGACTTGAAGAGTGTTTGGTGGTGCTGGTGAGTTGGAGTTGTAATTTAGTTTGAACTTCCCTTTACAGAAAAATGTTTTTTTGATTTCCGAAAAAAACAAGAGCAAAAATAATATTGGGGAAAGCAATAGGATATGTTGTTTGTATTCCCAGACCAATAAAGCCTCTCACACTCACAAACTACCCACCTCACAGGTCAGTTCAGCTTGGATATATAAGGGAGCCGAGAAAGGAAGCCGACTGGGATAGTAGATTTCTGTTCTGCTCTATAACGTGACTCGATTTTACTCTGTACTTCCTTTCATTTCTCATTCATATGTCTGCTACTTTGTTTGTAGTCTGAGAGAAGATGCTTTTTACTATTTGTAACACTAACACACATTAAGAATTCAAGAATCTTCACCGTTCTTTTGTACGCTAGTCTCTGGAATTTATTTGCTCTGTGAACTTTTTTCTTCTTTTCTCCCCGGCTACAACGTCCCTGTAGATTATAGCCGTCTCATTTTAAAATTTAGCTAGCTCCAACACATTCTATACATTCTACACATTCTAGATTTAATTTTACTTCCAATGCTCTACTAATTTTAACTTTGCAATGTGCTATGGGCTGAAATAATGGAGGGGTTTTCCAACTTTTGCCAGCTTACTTTCCCCTGCTTTCTCTATTTAGCCTGTCTACTGTTTACCACTCAATCGGTATTCAAGTATATAACCTTATTATTAGGCATTATAGTTTTTTCCTTAGATGTGAGTATAATATATGAGATATATTCTGGAGTGTATAGAGTACTTTGGGTTATGTATCTTGATGGAGGAGATTGAGAGTCGCTTTTTTCGTCAATAGATACACGGGGAGAAAGTGTAAAGAGTCAAAAGGAAAACAAATGTTGAAAAGTACAAGTTGAGGTGCAGGGAAGGAAAATGGACTGGATGCATTAAAGAATCGATATTCGGTCATCCATACTTGCCATCGAGGGCTGAAGAAGAAGTAGACGGAGAAGGGAATATCTATTTTACTCCTGAGCACACAAAGACAAAGTAATGGGAAGTTCACAATGGAAATAGACGATATATCTTTATCATGTTCCCTCAGTCCAAGCCGCCAAACATAAGACGGAGCCTAAGTGAATGTGTCATCTTCTCCTTCACTTCATGCCCACATAGACAACAACATTTAAATGTCTATACTTTTTAGAAGTATATATACGTCACAATTTAAAATGGAAATCTTCACTTTCACATTAGATTCATTCCGCAGATAGCCAACTCGGAGGAGCGAGAGAAAAAATTCAAGAGAAAGTAGTTGTGCCAAAGAAGAAAGTCCGGAGAAAGCACCAAAGTGAAAGTTAGATAGTGAAAGTAAGGAACAACGTGGAATATTTAGATTATCAAATTCAGTCAGTGTGTCTTCCTGTAGACTTTCACACTCCTTGTTCTTTCTCAATGAAAGGGAAAATATTCGTTTGAAGCTCTTGATCCTTGCATAAATTGCTTATATAGCGCTCTGACATTAGCCTTGACTGAGCGGAGCAACAAAAGAGAGAGGGAGAGAAATAGTAAAAGAGAAGACGGTTGCACTTGATGGTTGAAGAAAGTTTCACTTAGTAAACAGAAGTTGGTGGGACTGGGACGGGTATTGGTGTTGGTGAAGATGTTATCAAGAATAGAATTTTTTATATTACGTTACACACAGTGACATAGAGAAAGTCAGTGGTGAAAGGAAGGTTAGAGACAGTTATGGGAATCCAATGCATAATCTACAGTGTAATTCAGAGCGTAATGTGAGGGAAAATGTAAGAGCCGAAGCTAGACAGAGAGCGATGATATTAATACACGAAAGAATTAAAATCCTACAGGAAGAGATTCCAAGGGGAAAGGATGATGATACAAAATGGAGAAATTTTTTGAAAAAGTCATGACGGCATAAGTGAGTTAAGTAATTTGGAATGATTCAAGTTGTTGGACTCAATTATGAATAATTCCTGACGGAAGAAGCTCTGACGAGATGGAATGGAACAGGGGAAAATACACAGACGTGAGACTTAGATTACCATGTTGAAAGATCACTTCAACTCGGAACGAAGAAGTAGAAGAGGAAAAACGGATGAGCAGCAGCTTTATTTTTTTATCTTTAAAAGTCTCTAGTAGATTTTCTCTTCTGACATTTCACCATCCACACACACAGGCACCACAGACACGGATGAGAACTTAAAGAAATTGCCCAGGGTGCATGGTAAATAAGTTGAGAAAATGAAGAGCAATGGACTCAAGAAGTCAGTATTATTTTTTACTTTCTCCCTCTCGCTCACATACAAAGAAATCTAGGGATACTTTCTTCCTTTTTTTTACTTTATATTTCCCACTATCTGTACTTTAACATTGGAAAGTATGAGCCATTTCCTCCTTTTTTTCAAACTCAAGTACAGCAAACATGTGCTGCTGCTGGTGCTGGGATGATTTTTCTTCTTTCGTTTTCCCCTTTTTTTGGGTCTCCAAATAAAGATAGAGACGGGGCAAGTTATCTCATGTACAGGTGAGTGAGTATCCCGGACTAGATCAGAGACGATAAGGTAATCTATCTCTATCTATTTGGCCAGGATCAAGTCGTGAATCTGAAGTAGCTGGCGGCAAGAATTGTCATGAGGACCGTTTCATCTCTTTTTATCTATGTGGCTCAATCTCTTTTTCTCATAGTAAATTTTCGACAACAAACAACTAGCCTCCAACTCTAACTCCAATCCCGGTCCAATCCAATGGAAAGAGTATTTATATATATGTACTTCTACAGATAGAGGAAAGAACGAATGCTGAATGTATCAAATCGTCGGCTATTGTTTGATTTCCTTGAATTTCCTTTTAATATCTTTTAGTTCAACAACATGGATGGCAGTTATTTTGATTCTTCCGACGCTCACAATGTGCTCTTGATTTGCCTTTGCTGGTCCTCCCGTACTTGTTTACTTGCTGTAGATTTGATTCCTACTTTGTAAATTGCTAAAAACTCACGTATTGGATATAATTTTTTTCTTCAAGGTAGGAGATAATTTAAAAAATTGATGTGGATTTTTACTACTTGCGTACAAAATAGGATTTGGGAGATATATTTATTATATATTTATGATTGTTGTAAGTTGATAGGATTGCTTGTTAGTGTTGGATTTTTTATTCTTTTGTTGAGTATTGACTTACTTGGAGAGGAATTGGATTTCAGATGAAATAGCAGTACGTAAAAGTGAAAATCAGAGACGCCAGACTTTGGACCCGAACGCTGTTCCACTGTCAAAATCCAAATGCGGACTGTCTGCCAACAACCCCGGCTCGGTTACTTTATTCCACTCTACTTCTACTTACTCGACTCAAGTTCAAACTCATCCTTTGACTCCGTCCACAGCATTTTCGACTCGTTTCTTTCTCCTCCGCCGTTCTCCTTCATTTGTATGGGCTGGAATGGTCTGGTCCTGAGTACTCCAGCATTGGGTGGGTGACTGCACAGTCATGTCTATGAGGAGTGCATGCTATTGATATATACGTGCCTCCTTTCTGAGTCTGAGTAATAGTGGTCTGAGGATGGTGGACGGTAGTCTTTAAGCCACTGGTTACAAACTAGGATTGCCCTACACCATAATTTCAACCTTAAGATACCAGCATAAGTTAAGAGTTACGAGTTAACCCTACGTTTCCTTGACGCTACTCCTTTACGAATGAGCTTTCTCTTATCGTTTTTTTCCCTCTTTTCCCTTTCCTCCAAATATTTTTCGAATACGAGGAGGTTCCGGTGTCTACAGACTGCGTATTGGAAGGTACCTACTTATACTCTAACTCATCCACTGCTGCTGCCTGCGTAGCTCTTTTAACGTCCAAAAATTTCAACTCGACTAAATGCTTGTTATTTTTAGAGCAATGAAACACGTGATTTGGCTTCCTTGAGATTAGATTGATTTGTCTGCTCTTGGCTTAGTTTCACATTCGCTTTCTGGCAGTAACTTGGGAAGGTAGCCCAAAAAATTGTAATGCAATGCAATGTAACAATGTCCATGTATAAATACGCAGTATCTTACTTCCATGGATCTGAAAGTCAAGTGGTAGATATGTACATACATGTGTGTGAGCATAGGCGGGTCTCTTTTGTACTTTGTTCTGGTTTGACTTGGCTTGACTTCGTTTGGTGGTAAAGATAAGCTTAGTCATCCCATGCACATGTGAGACATGTAATGCTCTGAGACGGGCCTCTTGTATACAATGTGATTGTGAGATTTTTGGTTTACTTTTAACCAATGCTGATCCTTCTGTATTTACGGGAACTCACACTTCTGTCCCCGTGTAGGCACAATAAATATATGTAGAGCTAATAAATATTTCTTCGACGACACTGTACACTGAGGCAGTACGCTTTCCTGTGCTGTGGTACTGTACATACACATGCAGTATAATTTGACTCTTCTCCACTGGCAGCTTAGTATGCAAAGGAGAAAGCGAAACTCGATGCAGAACCATGGACGAAATAGAACACCGGCTTCTCATGGATTTGGCATCCCGTTGGTTGTATTGATGATTGGAGCTGATCTGCGGTTTGTGAATAAAGTCAAAGTCGAAAATTAATAGAAGTCTCTATCTCTACATACATGTGCTCGCTCACTTGCGTATACCCCACTGACATAATTTTATGTGCCTCAAAGTTGCTTGTACACTATAAACGGGAGCTGTATATACACACATTATATGAGGAGACGAAAATTTGAATTATTCATAAAAAAGCAAGCAATGATTTGCTTCCTTTTTAATCATTTTCTCTTACAATCTTGAAAGACGTACTCGCTCATACATGTATGTACATATACTACATGCAGCACCCAGCCACACAACTCCCTTCGCTTTCTTTTGTGCAAGCAGCAGCTCCCATGCTTCAATATCTTGTAAAAGCAGCCTGGCAATGCAATGTTACCGAATTGAAAATTTGTATTCTAACTTTTACTTGAGATGAAAATGTTGCCAGATTAATAAAATGTCTACCTCTACCTGCATATCCCTTCAAAATGTTCCCGAGAATATTTTACGCTCACGTTCCCCTCCGTCCATATCGAATAAAACATTATTGGAGAAGTGCTATCCCACGTTCCTGATAAAATTCCATATCCCATCCAATGCAAGGTCTTCTCCGCGGAAAAAAAATAGGAGATGAGCTCGTCAAAGTACTATGCATGGAGTCACATTGAAAGGGAAAAAGTGAGAGGGGAGGGAAAAAAAGAGAATTGGAATTGAAAACCATCTGGTGAATGACCTTAAGGATGTCAACCCGGGATGATAGTTGACAGTTGCATAAATGATAAATCTTCGATTATACATCACACCAACTTTCTCTCCGGAGCTCCGTACTTACTGAGAGAACTGGCTTAGATAGCACTTTCGATATCTATAATGATGAATTGGACCAAGTTGGTGGGTACTACTTACGGGAAATTATCATAGGCTCATTGTATTTTCTTGGCTGGAAGCCAGTCTAATCGCACGCTGTACTTGTCTTTATCTGTATAGGATCGAGAGATGTTCTATGTAGATGGAGAGACTCAGTCAACAGTTCTATTTATGACCATGGAATCGCATAGAATTTAAATTCAAGGCCTTATTTGAACAGTCCCAGTGGTGAAAGTAGGTAGGTAGGTATGTATGGCTTGAGTCCTGGTCCTGATAGCTATTAAGGTTTTGTTCGAGGGAAAGAGAAATCGCGTTAGGTGCAAAGAACACTCCAGATCTGCGATCCGCGGAGCTGTCTCTCTAATCTATAATAATGAATCTTATACGTACAAACCGTATACTACAGCAGTCTTTTGAATAAGAATTAAGCAGAAAAATCGAAAATCGCTTTGTCTTTTTTTATTTGCAAATCAAAGCATCCAGAAAGAATCGTAATAGATCCCGCATTCAAAGGAGAAGCAGCAGACGAGACGAAAATTCCCTCAAAAAAACCATTGACATACTAAATCCATGTTTTTACTATTTAGGACTGGGACACATAGGCTTCCCTTTACCATATAAGCCCTCATCACATATACTTATGCTCTCAGTATAAAAAAAATTTTGTTCGAATTAGCAATATTTTTAAATATTTATATCCTCCCAATTTAAAATTGGCTGAGCCAGATACTTTCACTTCCAAAATTGAATTGATTCGCGCGTTAGCCAAAATGACTCTCGTAAATATTGCAAAGACTCGAATTCAGTTACTGCCAACAAATCGTAGTAATTAATTGCAAGCCGTCCATTATAGTGCAGCCTTCTTTCCCTGTCTCCTGCATGTTCTCTCCAGTTGATTCAAATTAACTGTGATACGATGTAGGCACGTTGCCTTTAATAGGCCTCCGCTGTCTTTTACATTCCAATTCCAACTGTTAAATAATATAGCCGGGGATGTTATCAAACCGATTTCCAAACTTTGATGTTGGTCTAATTACAAAAGTGCATTTTGTGCTTACACTAGCGCTTTCTAAATGGAGTGTGGGTACTCTTTACTCAGTCTCGCCAGTAGTAGTTGAAAATGCTTATATACATATTAAATTGGCCAATATTGCAATTTCACTCAAGTAAAGTTCAAAGTATCCATTAAAAATTGAGGATCTCGTGCAAAAGTTGAAAATCCAAATCAAAAACAAAATTTGTTTTATTTTCTTATAAATTGGTTGTTGATATTGCATGTCGAAGTTAGTTGTAATGCTTGTCATGCACGAATTTAGCTTTTTATGTGACTTTGTAATTTGAAAACATGTTTCACAATTGCACCCGACAAACTGTAGTTTGCTATTTATTTAGTTCGACTGACCGGGCCAGTCTCACGTCAAGTTTCATTGTATTTTGTATTGTACGAATAACTCTCACGTGGTGGTTTGAGGGAAAAAACTGCAATTACTTGGAGCCTTTACGTCAAGTTGGCTGGATTTTTATTACTACATGCCTACGGGACAGCAACTCCTATCATATTGTGAAAGTAGCAAAGATACCTATGTACTTTTCTCTACCACTCACTCCCTCTCCCACTCGCTCTCTCTCTCTCTATCTGTTTGTATATCTCAATGTTTAAATGATTTCTAGGGAGAAGGAATTTAGGTTAAGATATTACGTAGATAACTCATGAATTCAATATGATATAAAATATAAGATACTTTGTAACCATTTAAATTGCAATGTGCATGTAAACACAGATTTGAATTGGAATGCAGACGTGTGCTGTATGAAAGAGACCTCATGGGGCGAGGAAAATCTTCAAAGAAAAAAAAACGCTTTATGCCTTAATACATGCAAATATATTATATGACTAAACAAGTCCGGCTCCCAATTCCCGCTTTAGAATATCAATAGACTCGGAAAATAGACTCAGGACTAGGATCAGGTAGACATATACTACTGTACTGAGCGTATCCACACATACACGAGTAGGTCTATCGTCAGTTCCTTGTGCCAGGGCCCTAGCATGCGGGGGTAGCTATACCAATAGTGAGAGGGAGAAATCAGAGATAGTGTAATAATGTTGAAGGGAAGAAAAGGGAGGAAAGGAGAGAGAGAAATTGGGAAAAAGGCATGAAAGAGGAGGTAATAAACCAAACAAGTCTACAAAGATAGTGACAGGCACCTTAATACCGATTGTATCTACAATGAAGAATGTGAGGTTGATACCATAGAATTGCATGTGCACGTCTACGGACGTGCATATTGTGTTGTGTACGCTTAGAACACTCCCTCTCACTGTACTTCCAACTCGCACGACGTAAAACAGCTATTTTTCTATGTACCTACACCTCCAAACCTTCTCTGGGCAAACGAACCTACATACGTACATAAAGAAGGAATGAACTAAGGCAGGCCAAAAGGAAATGAAAGTCACGCGGCTTTTGACTTTTTTCCAGTTGCTCTCTTTATGCACGAAGGAAACTTTTCATACACATGCTTTCCACCGTTCACACAAGTTTTTATCATCTCCAATCTATACAAGAACTTGGGCAAAAACTTGAGGCGATTTTCACAAAGCTCAGAATCAACTCAATTCAAATATTCAAATTCAAATTCAACCCTCAGGTCAAAGTCATTCTATTCTATTTTTCATTTAACTCTTCATCTCTCTGGGCGTACATTACATCATACATACACATACCTATACCCACACACAGAAATACATTTCTCCTTTTCCCAGTTCCCCTTTGAATTTGGATAATCCAGACCTTGAGCTCTGTTTGCCTTTATAGTGTCTCTCATGATGTCGAGCAATTACAAAAGTGCAATATAATCTATTTAATTTATCCCGAGTACGATGACCTACTACCGTAGCGTTGATGTACAGATACAAGCAAGATGGCAAGGCAGAGGGCAGAGACTTGAGAAAGGCAGGGAAAACATGGGGGGAAGGCTTTCCTTCACTCACAAAGCAAAGCTTAATAAAAGCGGAGTGTAGTATCTGGAGTTATGTACATATGTACGGCGGACCCTGAAAAGTAACTTCTACGTGGATACGTAATATATAACTTACAGTCTGCATTTCATGGATGGTAGGTTGCTGCCTTGGAGAGGTTAGAGAGGTAGGCACATACGGTGCCATATAAGATTACGAGAATCAGAATCCGAAATAGTAAACCGGAGGTGTTCTTTACGGTTCATGTTCTGTCGAATTGGGGAGATGGAAGGGAAAGTTGGGCGGTGGAGACGGTGGGAGTAATGTAACGATGTGTACTTTTTATTTTTACTACATCCATACGCTATTATAATAGAAGTAGATTGCGTCGATCCGGTCGATCCGGACATGGAAAATGTGTTTATATTTCCTTAAATTCCTTCCTGTATTACCTGAGACTCAAATCAAACACATACTCAGTCAGTCACTCAGTCATGGCCATGGCCAAAGCGATGGCATAGCCTAACAAACCAACAAATCAACCTTCAACTTATTTTCCCAACTTTCTCCCCCCATCTCCGTTCCTTTAAAATGTGATGTACAGGATGTTTAAAAGTGATATTCAACGTACTTTATAACCAAGTCATATTAAAAACCACGCTGACAAGGTTTTGAGAGATGTCTATATATGCTCGTCAACTTTAGTTATGCAGAATGATGGGAGGTAGCGAGAGAAAGTAGAGCAGTATAACAGTAAAATCTAGAGTGCAGATGTCTTGAGGGAATTTGAGGAATCCCTAGTTTTATGACTTCCACTCCAACACATTTTACTCCATTAAAAAGGACATCTTTTATCAAGAATTTATTTCATTTAAAAGAAAAGCATCCTCCTATTTTCCCATGCATCTTTGATACATAATATTTTTTACTTCTTCCTCTCTTTTGTCCCAACGTTGCGTTGGTGCCCTCAACCCAAGGTTCATGCGAAACTACACATTCATTTTGAGTGCAAATGTAAACGGAGATAGATATGTAAGAAGGAGATGCGGAGAAAGCCCTAGAAAAGGAGAAGCAACCGGGAAGAAGAAGGGAAGCCACCTGAGCAGCTCATACTCTTTGGAAAGAAAGAGGGAAAGGAAATGGAAATGAAAACATAGTTGTAGCTTCGTATGACGGACGTCAAGGTAAAGGTAAGGTTTGGCTTTTCTCTCTTTCTCCCAATGATGGATCTGTTATGCGGGAATGAAGCAGAAAACGGCTGTTCTAATCTTAAGTAAACAATAAGTTTCACTCCTACCTCACAATTACAAATGTGAGTGTGTTTCTCTATTTGAATTCCCGTCGTCTCACACTACATTCACCTATTTTATTTCCTGATTTCTATGCTGCGTAATATCGAAGAAGCAAATCATTGCTTTAGTAAAAGAATGTTGCGAAAAGACTTAACCTTTTCGAAATCTAATATACTTTGTTTTAAGTGTTTTTGAAAGTGATGATTTAAAGTTTTTTGACCATTTGAAAAAGTTATTTACTAGTATTGGCAATATTGAAAAAGTGTTCTTTACTAGTTTTGCTCGTTTGGAAAGTTGTATTTACTAGTTTTGATCGTTTTGAAAAAGTGTTATTTACTAGTTTTGGCAGTTTTGAAAAAGTGTTATTTACTAGTTTTGACAGTTTTGAAAAAGTGTTATTTACTAGTTTTGACAGTTTTGAAAAAGTTAATTTACAGAATTCAACACTTTGTTAAACTTTTCCAGTTTTCAATAGTTTAAAACACCAGGAAAGTCTGAAAAAAGTCCTATTTTCATATGTTTAGAAAGGTGCCCAGTAGAAACCATTTTGCTTCTTTAAAAATCCAACCGTGGTGCTTCTTCAGCAACGACATTACAATTCTATTCAGTTGGTGACTATAGCTCTGATTCTGAATGTGAACGCTCCCTTTGTTGTGCCGAATGAGTATTTGGAGCACCTTTGCCACTTTCTCTCATTCTTTTCTCCGTCCTCTGACTTTCTTCCTTACGGCTGCTGCCCACCTGCTGAAGACTTTCGTAAGCTAGCAGCGGACACAATGACCGGCGGACAATGGCCGGAGCCTCAGCTTCAAACGTTCATAACAATGTTGAGCGTTATAGCTCTCACACTAAAGGCCGACACATGGACGGAGGACTGTTGGAGAATGACCGAATTTTTCACAGGCTCCTTATTTACTCTGTTCTCGGACTGTCTACAAGGTATAGTGTGAAGTTGAAGGAGATTTGTGCGTTCACATTTCATGCTCACAGACTACATTGCATGATAAATGGATAAGCTACTCACTCACACAGATTCAGAGGGAAAACACACAATAATGCACGTGCTACATAGCCGTCCCATAACAAGGTTGGGTAGGGCTGAAACATGTGTTTGTATATGAATGAATAAAGTCTAGGATATTTTCACCACTTTTTACTGGCTTACTCGTCCTTTCTTTCTCTCTCGCTCTCTTCGCTTTCTCTTTGCCTATAGGGGCTCAGTGCGGTAGTTGCATGGTGTAGTAAGGTTATTTAGCTATAGGGTGGGATATACAGCCGTTTAGCACATGCTCGTCGTGTGTAGTATCCTTGAATGCTTCGCTGGAGAAAGCAATATTATCTTTTTCTCTCGAGTTGAGCGATCTGAAGAAAGACGAGGAATTCTTTACTTTAGTTTCGTTTCTTTGTCTGAATTTCCCCGTCTCCGTCTAATCGTAAGTAAGTAACATTACACAAGACCACATGCGAATACAAATGTATCTAACGTCCTCTCTCATCAAAGAATTATATGCCTCTACCTACATACGACCAAGTGTTTAAGTAAGCACCCTACCTCCATTCAATTTACATGGATAGGGATGCCATTGTGATTGTGTACATTAGATTTACAGGTAAAAGGTAAACTATATTAGGAGCCAAATGAAATTATACCATTCTCTCTCAATAGACGCCCACTGCACTTCTTTCTACTCCGTTTGTGCGTAATTCCCTTGTATCAGATGATGAGAGTCCTGTGCTTAAAACTAGAAATACTATTAACAATTTAGATTCTATCTCATCACACAAACTTCCCAGCGTCCAACAGACCGTGGCCATAGTAGTAGCAGCAGCAGCAGCAGCAGCAGCCGTAACAATAATCGTAACCGTAGCCACTCATACATGTGCAAATAACTTCTTTGTCGTTGAACTAGCGAGATGCACACCGGGACCAGTGGGGATCCTACCCAGATTCAGGATCCGGAAATGTATTTCTCTAGTTTCAACTGTCGATAGTTCCAGCTTGACAGGATACGTCGCACCTCCTCACCGTCCACTGTCTTCTTTGTAAGAAATCCTCCCACTTTCTCTCTGCTTTCTTTTCTTGCTGCAATATCCGTAATTTCCAGCGCATAGGCTTTCAGATCAGACATAGCATTTATATACGCAAGAAAAAACGTCTCGGCGAAGCTCTAAGGAAAGGTGTGTAGGTATGTTCAGACTATACTAGGTATGTACGTATGTATGTACGTTTGTATGTATTGAGTGTCACTGCCTTGAGTAGGCACGTGTCTTTCAAATATTTAGGAGCGCGGTCGTATATGCAACTATATATATGAGCCAAGACCAAGAGTCAACAGCGTAGAGCTCCTCGTATTGCTTTGAGTTGTGTTTCTTTATTTGCTTTTATTGCGTAATATTTTATCTAATTATGACTTTACTACCCAGTAATTTAATTATCAGTCTCAAAAACATTTCCACTTACTCCAACCAAGTACATACTGAGTGAGAGAGCATCCTTGATTTACAGTCACATGGTCCCCCAGTTCTAAGTTGCCAGTATTGATTTTAATTTAAGAGCATATATAAGAGCTGGACAAGAAGACGTAGGTGTATAGGGAGCCGTACTTATACAATTACCTACCCATTTCTTCCTTTGAGTCCACACGTAAGATTTACTATAAAAGTCAAGCTAATAAAAAAAATATCCAAAGATTCCTCACAGAGAGAAGCCAACTTCCTCTTTTTTCTCTCGCTTCGTAGGCGAGTACGTATGTAATTCCAGTGACATGCGTGTTTTACGCTGTAGCTCATTCAAATGAGTGTAAACAGATGCATTACAGCAGTAGTGATAGAATTCAGTTTTTTCCGTTTGTAATAATACATCGTTAACATAAGAACGAATCTACATGCATTTTATAATAACTCTTCAAATAAGGTTTTTTAAAATATTCACAATTTAGGGACCAGCCAAAAATCCTATCTGCATTGAAAAGCGGTAGAGCATTATATTTGAACATTTTTAAAGGTAGAAAACGTGGTGTTGCCATTATTTATATGATAACGAATGAATGGCTTAGTTTTTTCTTTTACTACAGGATCGTTGGCAGTCTGAACTTGGTAGCCCATTTACACATCCGGCTAACACAGCACAGAAAGAACACCGACTGCTGTCGACGTCTGCTACAGACCGAGAATTGAAAGTAATGAAAAACCGAGAGAGAGAGAGAGACGAAATTTGACTGGATAAATGAAAGCATTAGCTTAGTGAAACTGTTAATGGCTCAAGATGGTTTGTTCTGCTCAAGTAAATAGGGTGCAGAGGAAACTAAAGACGGAGAGCATATGGGGTGGACGAGTTAATTTATCAAGATAAGACTGACCGGTGATTACCTGTTGGCTACGTTCCTCCTTGTGTGTATTTGGTCTTCTTCCCTTTGAGTTGATCGCTATTCGTTCGAGCCCATAAATCTTGAACAATGAGGTATTAAAAATTCACCTGGGTAGTCGTAAAATTCTAATTACATTTGGATTGCTTCCTGTCCTATAAATCTACTGGAACTGTTCACAAGGAAAACCCATAATGCCCCCACCACCTCCCTTCCTAATGCATTCTTTGTGCTAATTCCAACCAAATTGCCCCACTAGCCCTGTATTTTAAGAGCTCTAACGATATGTAAAGCTCACTTGAGCATCTAATTTTAATTCTTTAAGTAAAAGTAGGTTGATTGGGCATTAGAATCATTAAAGCTTCAATTGTATCATTTGACACGAACGAGCTTCCGTCTGGCTTCTAGCCTCCACCTATGTATACATACAACAATAATCGTAAAAATGGAGCAAACAAAAGTAGTACCACCTAATGTATGGGAGCAGCAGCAAGAGTCATGACTGTGATAGGAAGGCCACTGGATTTTCTCAGAAATCACCCAAACATAACACCAATCCCAATTTATTGTACTGGTACTGGTACCCTGCTTCAAAATTCACCACAGTAACAGAAAGCCATGGGCACATAATTAAGAGCCAGCGTTGAGTTGTACACAAGGAATTTTTGAGCTGGAATTTGTTTAAGAGTACACAAATAAATGCGTGGCTCCCTCCTCTCTCACTCGTGCTTCGTTTCCCTAATACAAAAGATGTAAGTTTTGATCACATACAAATGTTCTTTTCTAAGTAAGGTGCTCAAAAATATCAGTGTAATTTATTACCATTTGATTTGCATATAAAGTTAATTATCCGGACGTAAAATCGATTTTATTTACCCACACCCAGAGAGAGAGATATGGATGGTAGTGGAGGGAGTGTATGGGTCATAGGTATGCGCTCAGAAGACGATGAAGAAGAAGAAGACAAAGGAGGGAAGGGAGGATTTGTGCGACCCGCAGTATTTATTACTGTCGACCGACCATAACAGTAGGTATTCCTCTACTTCCTCCAATGTATATACGGGCTCCACACAGAGTGCCTTCACTACAGTCCTACACAGACCGTCGTGTTTACATTATTTCCATAATTATTATAGAAACGCCGGAGTACTTTGGCGTTAGACAATGAAGTGGAATGTGTCAGTGTAACACTAAACTAGACTTGGGAAACTTACAACCTTTCATTTCAAGTGACTAGTGGCACTCATTCCATGTTAAGTACGGAGCTGACAAAAATCTACGGAACACTTCCACAGACGCATTATAATACTACCAGCATCGGTAGACTCTACCTGTCAGTACATAGTTACAGGAGCGGTTCTTCCCTCCAGCCTAGTACGCAATGGCTGACAGCTGACATGATATTTCGAAACTAAAATCAAATTTAGCGCTTGTTTTTTTAACAAAAAAGTGCTGTCAAAATAGAAATTCTGTAAAAAATTTCCCTTTTAACCTATTCGGAACCGGGAAACCATGGAAACAACCTTTTTCAAAAACATTCACAACTAGTGACGCACACTTTCAAAAAGGTCAAAACAAGAAATTACACAATTACAAAAAAAGTCAAAACTAGGAATTAACGTTTTCAAAAAGGACAAAAACAAACTAACGTTTTCAAAAAGGTCAAAACTACAAACTAACGTTTTCAAAAAGGTCAAAACTACAAATTTACATTCTCAAAAAGGTCAAAACTACAAACTAACGTTTGCAAAACGGTCAAAACTACAAACTTACATTTTCAGAAAGGTCAAAACTGCAAACTAACGTTTTCAAAAAGGTCAAAACTACAAACTAACGTTTTCAAAAAGGTCAAAACTACAAACTAACGTTTTCAAAAAGGTCAAAATTACAAACTAACGTTTTCAAAAAGGTCAAAACTACAAACTAACGTTTTCAAAAAGGTCAAAACTACAAATTTACATTCTCAAAAAGGTCAAAACTACAAACTAACGTTTGCAAAACGGTCAAAACTACAAACTTACATTTTCAAAAAGGTCAAAACTGCAAACTAAGGTTTTCAAAAAGGTCAAAACTACAAACTTACATTTTCAAAAAGGTCAAAACTGCGAACTAAGGTTTTCAAAAAGGTCAAAACTACAAACTTACATTTTCAAAAAGGTCAAAACTACAAACTTACATTTTCAGAAAGGTCAAAACTACAAATTAACATTTCCCAAGTATTTGTACAACTAGATATATTACCATTCCGAAAAGGTTAATTTTTAGAAAGACACTTGTGTGACTGTACTGGAATACCAAAGTGTGTGCCTCTCCTACAGTCTACAGACGCCACTGCGAGCAGAGTAATAATAATAATACGTGCCGTGTCCTGTAGCTGTAGCTGTAATTCTACCGGCTCAAGTCTACTTCCTCCGTCCCATTGTACTTGCGTGTGTGTTCCTACTTAATCTGACTAAAATATTTAAAAAATGCATTTCTAGTCATCAGCTCGGCTCTTAGCAGTACAAATGTGGGTAGGTATATGCACACTAATGCACGCCGGGCCTTCCCAGTCACAAATTCCAGTTGCTCCATAACAGGCAGTCCTAAGCCGTTCTCATTTTTGATGGCTCAAATGTTGTTTATGAGAATGGGTGTAGAACAGAAACAGAGAAAGGGAGGGATGTGTACGTCCTAGCTGGAAGTTGAAATTCCCTGTGCAGATAGTCGGATTTGACTGAACCAAGGAAGACTTATCGTGTGTAGGTAATGAATGTGGTGTTACAGGGACAACTGCATCAGTATGGTTAGTTAGCTCTGGAAACGTATTGTCTACTTACATACATATACTTGCTTTCTCTTTTTTTTAAGTTAGTTTTTGTTTTTGCAGTTACTTTCCCTTTTCTGCTTTTACTTTTCATTCCTTGGCTGGATTTGGATGGCTGTCGTCGTTCTTTCCGTCTAGTTGGAATTATAATCGTAATCGTGTGCCTTGTGTGTCTGTGCCTGCCATTTCATGTACAAGACTGACTGGGACTCTGTTGTAATATCCAGTCTCATCTCGGCTCAACAATTTCCTTGTGCTCGTCGCGGAAATCTTTTATGCGCATCATGAATAAGCATGAGTATTATAGGATTTCATGTGTAGTTACATTTCCTTATCATTTTTATATCAAAGAGATTTGGTAAATAATTTTGGCTTCAAAATGCGAATCCGACTTCATTTACGTTTTTTTTTCGCTTGTCTAATGAGAGGCGTCATTGTACTAGGGCTATGTATGTACTGTACTGAACTACTCATGGTCTGTTTTCTCAGTTGTGTTTTTGCTGTGTTAATGTTGTGGTTGCCATTGCTGTTGTTGTAGTGTAGGGAATTTGAATAAAGGATTCGAGAGAGTTTATTCCCTTTTATGTTATGCTTTCCCCTCACTCGCACACTTCTCACAGTACAGTGCCATGCCATGGGAAAGGGAAGCATGTGTTCTTGTGAAAGTTGAGAATAATTTTGTGAGCTGAGGCTTTAATTTTTTTTTTCTGTACTTAATTTTTCTGTAGACTTTTGATAAAATAAAGATTTTTTAAAATTAAATTATTGTGTTATCTTTATAGTTATGTCGTCAATTAGTGCTATAAATTATGCGCCCAATAATTTTCTAATGTAAAGTTTCGGGATAAAAATGTGATTGCGTAATATGTTTCAACGGGTTTCGCTACAGCTACCGGAGAGTAGTATGTAGTTGTAAATTGTAAATTGAGCTAAATATATGTATACCTAAGGTATATGCCTATACCTAGTTATGGTTGATAGGAGGCCAGTTTCCCTATAGAGGCATAAATGTTTAAGTAAATAACCTCTGTGGGGCTGTCAGACTGTCACTGCCATATCAAATGACGTATTGATTTAGATCATAATAATATACAGGGAAACGGGAAACATTCTCTCCTGCCCACCCCACTGTTTATTTTCCATTGTGTAACATAGATTCACATCTCATCACTTTTTACTTTTTACACACACACACACACAAACGTACCTACCTAAGATAGCCCAACACGCGTAGTAGGTTCCAGGTTCACTTTCCCTGCCCAATTTTCCCTCTGTTACACTTACACTTTCTCTCCGTACACTTTCTCCCTCCACTTTTTATTTTTATTGTTTCCCTTTTCCATTTCCAACCTCACACTCTCTCTCTCTCTCACATTTCACATTTCACATCATATCACCTGGCTGGCCAATTCTATGAACGTCCTATAAACATTGGTTAGCTTATTTTTTTTCAACACTCAAACTGAGCCGGCTCCTTCTTATGTATGTAATTCCCAGACTACTTTTTTCTTTGTACTTTTGTAGGGTTTTTCTTTTCTTTTCCTTGTGTATGTGTGTGTGTGTGGGTGTGTGTGTTCATTCAGTCTCTCTTGATGTGTGTGCGGAATAGCAAGGAGAGTATCAAATGAAATTTCAAATTACCTACATATGTTCAACACTTACCCAGCTGAGTTTGCAGTGGGATTATTTTTATGCATTGCTTCAATAAATATTTAATGTCAACACGTCTCCTTTCCAGCCTAGAAAACTCTGCTGGAAACGCTCGGAATTATAACTAGGAGCCCAGCTATAGGCCTTCGTTGTTCGTAGATGACGGCCACACGCGTACTGCCTCTATACGAAAATTCTGATTCTAGAAACACTATATATATGTACTTATGCTGTAATAGGGCCTTTCTTTATTCTCATATGGTGATTTGTTGTTTGTGTGTGTGTTTGTGTCTGCCTATTTGTAAGAAAATCCCTGTTTTGTAGATTTTCTTTTCACACATGGCCCTTCTTCTTCATCACAACAACAATGACACGGGGAGATGGATAGGAAAACAATGAACTTGTGTACAGTGGATTTTATACACTTGCACTTTCATTCCGGGGGTGCGCACGTCGGCAGAAATATTATCTTTCCATTTGTACCTTTCTTCGTGCAGAATCAGTCAGAGTCAGCGTCAGAGAGTCAGACTTAATCTTTCCATGCTGTTTGTGGAGCGGATGCCGTGCTCATAAAAAACAGTGATAAAATATATATATTGCACTCGTGCATGTACGTGTATATAGAACCCTGTACCATGGAGGCATTGAGTATGTAGGTACCTATGTACATAGCTTTACAGGCCCTCGTCCCGCTCAAGTACCGAAGGGTGCCAAGAGCCAGGAGGCTCAAGTAACAAATTTAAATGTATTAATCATGAGATACGTCAAATTCAGATCAAACTTGATTAGGTATTTATTTTATATCTTTTATAAATATAATATTTTTCCTCCGTCTCCCATAATCCCACCTGCCACATCCAGGTAAATCAACCTACCTACCTACCTACCTTTAGAAGCTACCTGAACTCAAGGTGAAAGCTTGTATAAATAACGAAGGAAATGATAAATTCTCATAAGTGTGACCGACTTACATACTTTCAGCCAAACAAATTCTGTTCTATATAGCTCTATATATATTCAAAACGTGTAATTCACACACTTGCGTCAAAATTACTGTTACTGCTAGTGTAATACAAGGCAACTTTCACTTTAAAAAAAGTTGCAATATCGTCTAATGAAAATTTTAAACAGTAGCATAAGTGGGTCTGTCGTTCGTAGGTGAACGCATAAATTACCCCGGAATGCGTTTGGTACACCAACGTAGGTACTAACCTATGCAGTTTGAAATTATGCGATTGCTATTGTTTGGAATCGAAGAGAGAGAGTCTGGAATGATAAATGTGGCTCTACGGCGACATTTATGGCTTGAAATAACAATAAATAATTGTAATAGTGACGGTCACCGTGGTGACCAGTGGAATAATTATATATTTATTCCAAGGTTCATTCTTCTAGTCTTTCTAGTATAAATTAGGTAACTCATAGATGAACTTCAAGGGACAAGGTCGAGCTCGCTCTTGAAAAACTACATACATATGCGATGTGAGTGAAAAACTTCTCTCGAGAGCCCGGTCGACCTCACCACACATTTCCCGTCCACACTAAAATCAGAGGAGGGGGAGTTAAAATGTAGTGGCGAGCCAGCTTATAGTTCATTTTTATTTACTATTTTGAATGTAATTGACCCGAAATCAAAATGGATGCTTCCAATCATGAATAATGGATGGAAGATTGGAAGGTGGGAGGGGAGGGAGGGAGGGAGGGAGGGAGGGAGGCGGAGATGAGATAAATGAAGTAGGGGCTCGTGAGTGACTAGATTGCGATTACGCGTAGATTATCATGTGGTCGGGTCCGTGTCATTTTTATTTTTATTCTTATAGAATTGTAGCGTGAGTGGGGAAGGTTAAGCGGTCACAGTTTGACAGATAGTTTAGTAGGTGCCTGGGTGCGTTTATCTATCTCACATTTCACTGGCTTAGGGCTTAGCTGGTGCTGGTACAGATATTAGGGACAGATATACATATTACCCTGAATGTGAGTGTGTGTGTGTGTGTGAAGCTTATAAATAAACAGGGCAGCCGTCGAGTTACTGTGGGATGATCGGGCACTAGTCGGCTTGTAGCTTTCAGAAGGAATCCAAATGTACACGCGTTTCAAAGATAAATCAGCAATGAAGACATAAAATAATGTATAACGAGTATATTGCTTATGCATGTGTGTGACATAAAACAGGCGAGCGTAATTTTTCCTTCACTAAACGAACACAGACGAGCATACATATACATATGAGCAGGATTTTTGGCACGACCCATGAATTTCCGTCCAGATTCCGTCCAACTGACTCCAACTATTGAATGAAATTGTGCATGAAAGCCTCCCCCACCACGACCAGACGTAGGTAGTAGCTACATACATATGTTCCTGAATGCACAGCGTAATCGTCGGTGAAGAAGCATTTTGACGGTAGTGCAATCCCCGCTAAAAAGCTGTTTCACCAAACAATCAACTTTTACCTGTGTTTTCAAAAATAGTATAAAATGTGTGGTATTTGTACTGCTTCAAAATAACTAAAAATTCTACATAGTATTTGCATTTGTTTAATAGTTAATTAGTGTGTAAACTTTTCAAAATACTAAAACACTAACTTGAC